>VXBN01011446.1:48946-67499 GCA_013397395.1 Sinosuthora webbiana
TTTTACAATGCTATAGATTAATTTCGCTCTCTGATGGTATGACAGATTTTAAGACTCCAAAGATTGGTGTAACTGATCGCTTTAAAGGGAATTGTTCTGTGTAGTGGCAGGATAACACACTGCGTGCTCAGGTTCCTTGCGTGTTATTCTTTGACACGTATGTACAAAATATGTACTTAAAATGTAGGGAGAGTGTGTGTATGGATTTACGAAAATGTTCCTGCATCCAGTTATGCACGAACATAATGTAAAATGATCCTGGTAATGGCTGTCTCCTTAGTGTATATACATAAAAAGCAGCAGCAACCACTGGCTAAAAATAACCCCAAATTCTTCTCTCAGATTACATCAATTAAACTTAGAACGTTTGATGCAAAAAGTTGGGCTGTTAAATTCTGGTTAAGAATCCCTGGTTCTGGGGCACTGGGATGGATGCAGGCTGTGGAAATCCCCGGGGCAGGGACGGAGGAGCCACCCGTGGCTGTGCCTCTGCCCAGGCGTGTGACGGCTCCTCCACCTCCTGTCAGCAGCACCAAGTCAAATTATGAGCTTTTTCTGGGAGGGGACGAGTATGACCCGTGTCAGCAGAGGTGTCAGGAGGGATATTCCTGCTGGAGCTGTGTCGTGCAGCCTCTTGGATCTGGGGATGTTCGGCACTTTGCAGGATCCTGCTGTTCACACGTTGCCACCTTGTTCTCAGTCCCCGAATCGCCTTGTGTAACGTGTCACTGGTATCGCACTCTTCAGGCGTATGTTCGAACTTCACGGTACAAAAGGGGAAAATTGATAATCTGGAAGTGGCTTTAATTAAAACTTGTTTTTCTTGTTCCTTCTCCCGTGTTTGTCTGGGGCAGCCCCACTCCCTCGTAGTCAGCGAGCTGCTTTTCCCCGCTCTCAGAAGTTCAACTGTTGCAATCAAAGGTAATTTTGTTTGTGCAAGATACTCATCTCCAAAGGAAGGGCCAAGAATAGGGGTGAAAGAGAGGACAGCAGGCTGATGACTTAAGTGTTCCTGTCAGGCCTTTCTGACAACCCCAATAATTCTTTAATGGCTTCCTAATAAAGGGTAACATCATTATGTCTGAGAGGTTTTTTGGATCGCTTTTCTACTCATTTACTAAAGGGGATGAGTAAGAAGTGGTCAAGACCAGCAGACCTCTGTTTGTGCCTCCACGCTGTGTTGGGAAGATGCTTCCACAGTGTCCAAGTCCTTTGTAGCTTTTGTACAAAATGGGAGCAACAGTTTCATTGCACGTAAATTCAACTGCAAGATTCACCAATAGGCATTATGCTCCTGGCACTTTTTGTGTGAGCACCCCAGAGTCTCCCCAGAGGGTTTTGATACCTGAGGGATCCTAAAGGGAAAAAAAAAAGAAAAAAAAAAAAGAAAAGGATTCTTCTGTTGCAAGATAGAATTTGCTTAGTGTGACTTTCTCTGAGACATATGGTGCAGCAGCACCTGTTTTGTAAGTATGATCTCAGTGCAGAGAGAGCAGATCCTCGAGAATAGAGGAAATTTCTGCTCTCCTTCCCATAATTCCACCTGGCTGCCACCTGCTCCCACATTTAATTGGCCTTAGTCCCTTGGCTTCCCACTCCGACCGCAGGGTAGGCAGGAGGAAGCAGAGACAGACAGTGAGTGTGCAAAGTGTTGTGGGGAAACAAAAGGGACTTGGAAAGAGCAGCTCGGGGAGAAGCTGGGCTGCTCTGTGCGAGCCTCACCAGCCCCGGGGACACTGCACAGCTTCTTGTCCTCCTGGGCCAAATCACCTCAGCAGTTCTGCGCCATCCACTGCTCCTGCCTGCTGGACTGGTGGTTCTGAAGTTCCCACCTCTCAGATTTGCAGCACAAGTGGTGATAACAGCTGGGAGTACCCAAGTGTAGCTGGCAGTGGTGGAGCCACACACCAGGGATAAACATCCTGACAAAATTGAAGTGTTTATTTGCATGTGGATGTCACTGCTTGGTAAATCCCAACACATCTGGTTACCACCGCTGAGATTTGCCAGTAAAAAGGAGGGTGTTTTGCCTCGTTTTTCCCAGAACAAAGTGAGCACGGCTGCTCGTGGAGAGGAGCTTTGAGAAGCTGATACTTAACAGATTTCTTTCCTCCTTGGCTGTGTTCACCCCACCCCTACGGAGTTCAACCACCTTTTTTCACTTACTTAGTATGACCACAGATATTTAACCACGGATTCTTAACTCAGTCTAACCACACTGGTAGCCGTGGTGAAGACGAGCAGCTTCGGAAGGAAAAGGTGGTAGTGACACACAAACCTGTGGGGATCTCTCTGCGGAGCTGAGCACTTGCCTGAAACACTTCTTGTCTCTCTGTCTCTCTATTATATGTGTGTCCTGGTCAGCAAGCTGGAGTTAGAGGTTCAGAGCACTTGAAATAAGGGCAGAGCTGGGGATGGCTCAAAGCAATTGTTGGTAAAGCCAGGATTCCTGTCAGTATTGTGCTGTAAAGTCAGCGAGCTTTCCCGTTCTCAGGGAGGCCTGCAGTTGCTTACTGTCTTACAGCACATTCTGAAGTGTTCTCCATCCATTTTCTGCTGCTGAAAATACTCAGGTCTGAACTATTCTGAGTTCCTGAAGCCCAGAATTTCACTGACACGTGTTAGGAGATGCTTCTCAAATAGCTCCGGGAAGCCTTTTTCCATCCTAAGGTTTTGCTTTTGCTGTGCAGTGGAGCTTGGGATTTCATTTCAGCACCTGGGGTGCTGGGCTGGGCTGGGGGATCAAGTGGATGGGCACCTTCTCCCTCTCAGCGTGCAGCTAAAGGGAGGAGCAGGACATCCGGAGGAACAAAGTGGCTTAGGAGGTGTCCAGACTGTCTGCAGAGTGTGCTGGATAATCTGGGGCCACGAGACATTCCCAGGCAGCGTGAGGTGGCTCTTGCTGATCTGCAGCATTAATTTAAGGTTCTTTCGATGTTAGTGCACTTTCACTTCCTTTTCTAGAAAACTGTAGCTGAACGCTCCTGGTACTGCCCTGCAGGCCCCTTGTGCAGCAGTGGGGAGAGTCTGTGGAGGGAGGAGATAAGAAAACCACCTCACTTGCATGAGAATTAATTGCTTTTGCCTTGGTTCTGGAACATTCCTAAGTGTAAGACTGTAATGGTGACTTTAATATCTAGAGCAATATATGAAATTGTCTTTTTTCTCGGGGCGCCTTTGAATTTTCTTTAATTCCTGCCTACACGAGAGGTCAGGAAGTGCAGGAAGCAGAGCTGACTGAGCTTTCCACTTGGCTTACATGGAGGGATATGTGCACTGCTCTTCAGGTCCAGTTTTCAGTCTTTGGGACACTGCTGGATTCAGTAGAGGAAGGAAGAGACCAAGATGACCCTTGTGTAGCTCTCCCTCAGTGATCTGGCTTATAGCTTTTGCCTCTCACCCCTCAGCTCTTAATGCATCTTAAAGCAGTTCAAGTAGCTGGACGATGATGGATGTGGGGGCTGGCATGTCTGCATGTGTGGAGCAGTGGACATCCACAGGCAGTGTCCACAGCAGACGTTCCAAGGGGAGCTGTCTGTTTTTTGGTCAATCAGGACTTTGCCTCAGTCCCGCTCTGTCTCACAGTTCCTGGGCATCGACGTGACCTGGGAGGCTGCAAACACACACAGAGCGCATTGTTACACCTGTGCTGGGCCTGAAACAGAACTTGCACCATCACAGAAACCAGAAAATATAAAAAGTGTTCTTACAGGGCCTTTTAGTTTACTCTGAGGCTGCTTCACGCTGCTGTAGAGAGGGTTTAGTGCAGCTCCGAACGCGCTGCGCAGCCCGTCACCAGCCTCCAGGCACACCAACGGGAACATTCCCAGCTGTTTCCCCGTGAAGCTGATTTCCCCAGGCCCACCTCTGCCCCCGTCACGGAGCTCAGAGGTGAGAGTGAAATGCAGTAGCAGAGCAGCAGGAGCTGCCTCTCTAAATCATCTCCCAGTCAGGCCGCGCCGGTGCCAAGTGCGCGTTATCGGCGCGGCTCCGCGGGGCAGATAAGGGAAGGTCAGTGCCCTCGGAGCTGTGTTTGCAGAGGTGTCTGCACAGTCAACACGGCCTCTGCTTCTCTGCCTTCCCTTCACATTTAAGCCCCAGGTAGGAGATCTCTGACTCCGCAGCCAGGCAGGGCTGTGAGGATTGAAAGTTCCATGTGCTCCATGGAATATCGTAGCGAGGAGTCTCGCAGCTGCTCCAGTGGAAGCTGGGACTAAGGATATGTAAATTTAATTCCTTTGCCACATAAATCCTCTGTAAGTATGATCTAAATCGTGTTAATCCAGATCTGCAAAAAGGGGCCTTTCTTTTCCTTTTCTTTGGATTTAAACTCTTTGGAATAGGAATTGCTTGTAAACGCGCGTGCACGCAGCACTGTGCTCTTGTCAGAGGTCTGTAAAAACTTCTGCAGGGTCCCTGCTGAGAGAATGGGATCCTTTGGAAGCTTTGAGAGAGAGAGAGCAAGGTCTTGGTGAACTGAGAATTCTTCCGTCTGCCAAGGAGGAAGTGAGGGCAGAGATAGCCTGGTGCTGTTTGATTGCAGAACAAAGAAGGAAGTCATTAGGCCACACCCTTCATGTGTTCCCTTCCCCTGCACGGATGTGAATTTCGGACTGAGACTTAAAGAATCCTAAAGGTAGGGGTGTGTTTGTGCCCTAGAAAAACCAGACTGGATGGTACAGAGTCCTCACGAGCTGCTGTGCACCCACTGAATCTGGGTTTGCTGCCAGCTGAAACAAGAAGTTATGTATGATTCTGTTTTTCTCCTTTCCATATTTCTTTTTTCCATTAGCTTTAGAGTCAGTTAATGTTTATACAGACTGAGTCACTCATCCCTACCCAGCCACCAAAGAATGCATTTAATTCACAGCTCAAGAAGCAAACTGAATGTTTAAATTGACTCAACCTTTGTGGAGGCTTTGATCCATTCTGGAGCGGAGTGACTAAGTGAAACCAGGGGAAGTCAGATTGCAGTACCCAGCTCACGGCTGTTGCTGTGGGATCATTTTCACAAAGAACTCTGAATGTTACAGCACTTTGGGAGTGGCATCGGGGGGTTCTGGGCTGGGACAATGGCTGCTTTCTGCAGGGCACCACAGTGCAGAATGACTGGGCAGCAGCCAGCGGCACAGACCTTTGGGACTCTGCTTTTGGAAACGCCAGCCCCTTCCAGGGCTTGCATTTGGATACCTTGGAGGGATTTCATTTTCACAAAGTGCTGAATACACACGCTCTGAAAAACAGAGCCTCTGGAAACTTGTCCTGTGCAAAAGCCTTGCCTGGTGCCTTTTTCAGAGTGTGGTGTTAAAAAAAAAACCGAAAAAAAACAAGTCCATCAAATGTGGCCAAAGACCAAAGCAGTGAAAGAAGCCTTTTCTCTGTCATCCCCATCTCATCCGTCTGTCCTCAATCCCTCTCCCCCATTATTCCTTACACTTCTGGAGCACTGAAGGATTTTAATGCAGCTGGATTTAAAGTGTAAATAATTAAGCTGTGTGTGGCTGGTTGTGGGAAGTATCCTGGACCTCTCCTCCAGGGACTCTGCAGCCTCTGGAACGTGTCCTGTCCAGGCTGTAGTGCCACGCTCCTGTCTCTGCCCACCACTCCATACTGAACCAAGGGCTCCAGAGCCTTGCAGAAAGGGGGTGAATTGTCTCTTTTGAGCCGTGCAATTCCTGTTGTACGTTTTTCTGGGGAGCAGCCAGAAATCCCTGCACACTGCCTCTCTCTTCTCCCTCTTATGCACACTTTGTCTCTCTAGCTTTTTCCCTTGCCTTTTGTGCCAAGAATGTGGTGGGGGAAGGGGGAACCGCACAGGAAATGCCTCTTCTTTTCTCTAACGACATTTCCAGCTGCATTTGGATGGGAGAATTCGAGGAGGGGGAAAGCATCAAATCAGTGGAAAGTTGTTCAGCTGCCAAGTCAAACTGGTACATTTTAGCTCTGGAGACAGTAGAGCCTTTTCTCCTGAATTTTGGCCCATTTTTAAAGTTCCGTTTTTGGAAAAGCAGGGGGAAAAGAAGTTAGTGACATCAGTGCTCCTGGTTTTTATTTATATACGTAATTTTTTCAGAAAAAAAAAAAAAAAAAAGAAGCTAAATTGTAGATTTGCTTCTAGAGGTTGAAAGTGCAGTGGGGCTTAGGAAAGCTTGAGCAGGGTGATGCCTTTTCCTTTCAGAGCAAGGAGTGCCCACCTGCCTCTCCATCTTTTATCATCTTTTATCATATTTTATCATCTTTTATCCATCCAGCTCGGTACGTGCAGAGCCAGAACCTCCTGCTCTCATCTCCTCCTCCTCGGTGTTGTTGTTCTGGAACTCTCCTGTCACACCTGGGGCACGGGCTGAAGCAACAGCCTGCAGTGCAGGCTCAGCCCTTTTCCAGCAGCTGGGGATTGATCCCTGCAAGGGTGGCCTGGCAATTTATGGGGTGCCAAGGATGCAGAGGGGGTAGCTGCAAAGTGGAGATAGGACAGGAGATGAAAGGTGTTCCAGCCAGACAACAAGATTTCTTCTCTTCATCTCAGTCCAACGAGGAGGAGGAGGAGGAGTTCTCCCCGAGTTGTCTGAAGTGTTGCAGGAGATGGGCTTTGCCTGTGGCAGGCTAAATTTGGAGTTTATCTCTCTCCTTGGTTCGGTGCCCAGCATCCTGAGATCTTTTGTTCAAGTCGTGTTCAAACAGTGTTCTTTTTGTGGCCTGCGAGAGTAAAACTTGTGGTGGACCCGACAGAAGTGGCAGGCGAGCACCAGGATCATTCCAGTGGTGCCTGTTTCAGTTCTGACAGCTCGAGTGCTGTGGATTTTGCAATTGTTTGCCATATAAACTGTGTTTCTTTGAGTAAGGTGCAGTGAGACATCAAAGCTCTGCAGCGGTTTTACCTTGTGAAAAAAAAAAAAAAATAAAGGAGGAGGAAAGAAAAGGGGAAAAAAAAAATAAAGCAGCTTGTTATTAGCAGCCTGGTTGTCTGCATTTAGAAAACCTATTAAAAATGCATCATGCTGAGGAGACAGTCTGCACAGTGTGTAAAAAAGATGGGTTGCAATAATTCTGTCTCGGTGTTTTGAACCACAGCCTCAGACAACATACACAGGATGGGGAAGGGGGGTTGGGAATAGAATTCTAAGAAAAGTTGTTTATTGCAGTGCAGTCGTGTTCTGGACTGGAACCAAATGCGTGACTGTGCCAGGGTCACGGAGGAGCTGCAGCAGGAGAGAGGAGAAGGGGAGCAGGATGGTGGTGGGCAGGAGGAGAGCTCTCCCCTCAGCTGGGATGGCACTCTGGGGAAGGTACAGGAGAGCTGGAGTTGAGCTCAGCTGGATTGATCCCAATCTCCGTTGAGCCTGGGCTAAATCAAAGCTGGATTTCTGGAAGTCACGTGGCGCTACATTGATGGGAATTTCCAATATGACTTAAGTGAAACACAGGAGTTGTTTGATTCTTCTTCTCTCTGCATTTGTTAAGGTTAACAGGAGTGCAGAGGGGGAGCAGAATGTCTGGAGGAAGTGGGGGAGAACAAAAAGTCCAGCCTGTGACTCCTCTGTGTTGGAGGGAATGTGCTGGATCCTGGCACAGAGTTTCAGGTCACCACCAGCAGGAAGGTGAATCCATCACCTGCAAAAGCATCATCTTGGTGCCCATGAGGGCTCTGCTGCTGCCAGGGACACACACTGTGTGTTCAGAGTGTGCCACAGGCCCGGGCTCCATGATCTTGAAGGTCTGTTCCATGGACCCAGTGACTGTGTGGTTCTGGTGGGTCACAAGCACGGTGTGCAGCATCCCACACAACCCAGCTGCCGTTCCAGGGCTTCTCCCCCCAAACCTGCAGTTGCTGATAAGTTTATTCTTTCCCTGGCAGCACAGAGGAGCAGATTGGGTGTAGTGCAGTGCCAGCTTCTCTGGAGATGCTCTGCAGCCTCCTGTCTCTGTGCTTAGAGAGAGGAGAGGGGAGGGAGTGTTGGAGCTCCATCCTTTGCAGGGGTGAATCCCCATTTGCCCACAAAAGGCAGAGTCGGGGAATTTGCCTGGCACAGGCTGCCTTCACAGCCTTTTGACAGTGATGTCCTGCTGTGAGCACTCTGCCCTTTTCCTTCTCCCCTGTGAGAATGCTGGGTTCCTTTATCTCTCTGCTCCCAAGCCTCTGTGGCCCTGTTGTCCCTTTCTGCTTTCCAAGCCCACGGGGGGGAGGTCAGTGAGTGCCCAGGGTGGGCTGGGCTGGTGTTTCCTGCAGATTGGGAGGGAAGGAGCAGCAAGGGAGCTGGGAGCCTGCCCCTGCTGATAGCAGGAATTGTTTTCACTTGGCATTTCCATGCTGGAGCTGTGCTGTTCTTCTTACCTAACGCTGCAGAAGAATAATTGTCATATAGCAGGGCTGGGAGTTCACTTTCTCTGGTGTTTTTGAAGTCTTTTTATTCACAGGTTTGGAGTTTCTTGTGTTGAAAGGCAACAGAAATAAAGCAGAAAGCCCTAAATTGTGATAAATAATTTCTTCCATTCATTACTTTGTTGCTCTCTCTTTGCTTCAGTTTTTCATACTAAGATCTTTATGAAAATGCACTGAAGGAGCACATCAGCGTCCAGCAAGGTACTTTCTCACAGCCTTTGCACTCAAAACTTCATTTTAACATTGGGAACAGTCTCCTGCTCTTGTAAGCATAAATTCCTGTGGCTTAGATAAGGGAGAACTGTCTGGTGGCTGCACATGGCCTTGGACACAGAGCTGAGCAGTTCTGCTCCTGCACCACAGGTCAGGGCACAGATCTGAATCATAGAAGAACTGGGGTTTGTTCTTGTATTTGCTTTTTGTGCCAAATTATTGTGTCCTCTTCCGTCCGTTTCTCCAGCTGCAGAAAGCCAGTAACAAACGTGTTTAATTTGTGTGCATTTTGGTGTCTGCAGAGAGTGACACACCAGTGAGGTGTGTGGTGACACTGTAACCTGTTGTGACAAACTGCAGCTTCTTTGGTGCCATCCTGGGCACATTATTCTTTCTTCTCCATTAATTAAATGTGATGGGTGCTGTTCCATAATGCCATTTTTTGATATATGCCTTCCTGGACAGAGCTCACTGGACAGATGGGACTGTGCCTTTATCCCGAGCAGTCCAGAGCAATACCTTGAAGGATCAGATGTCCTTGGCAGCTTGAGGGTATCCTGGACATTTCTTTCCATGTCTCCGTGTTTCTCTTGAGTCTGCCCTGGGCCAGGCTGTGTTTGTGGAGCTGGAGCCTGGCTCAAACTCGCTGTTATGTCGGTTTCTATGGAGGGAAAAAAAAAACACACGCGGGTTGCCAGACCTGGAAGAGTATTAAAAAAGGAGAAGAAGGAAGTGGAGGGAGGGTAGTGAGGGGACTGTGGGGTGGGGAAGAAATGTGATCCTCTTGTGCTCTGAAGGTGGAATCTTGATTTCGCCCCTCTCTCCTCATTTTGGAGTTGTGAGGGGTGGGTTTTGCCTTCCCAGACAAGTGTGTCTTTAACTGAGGGGTGTTTCCAGCCGGGGAGGGATCCTGACCATGAAGTGAGTTCAGTGGGTGGCTGAACCCAGCTGGTGTGGGAAGCACATTTGGGGTTCAGCAGCACGGAGGTGATTCCTGCCAGAGCCTCTGGGTGAGCTGCACAATCGGGGGGCCATGGAGTGGGCGCTTCCAAACCCTCCCTTGCCCTCCTCAGGCCTTTCAGTCAGGCTCGACAAAGCTCTGCTTTCTTAGGAGTAGTTTCAAACTGCTCCCCCTCTCTTCCCGTCCGCAGCGAGGGTTACATTTCAGGAGGTGCGTTTCAAGTGGCTCGGTAGCAACCTCTGGCATCACATAAAAGCCCCTGCAGCGTTCTGCTAATGGCCCTGAGTGGGTTTTATCATCTCCTCTCCATCTGCCTGGTGCAGGAGACGTCTCTGAAGATCCTGGCTCCGGGGAGTTGTTGGAGGTTCCTGTAAAGCAGCGAGGCCTGACGGGCGCTGGGCGGGCTGCAGGGGAACCACAGCACATCAACAAGAAATCACCCGGCCCCACGCTCATCCCTGGCCTCCGGCCTCCTGACACGTGTCTGTTTTGAAATGCCTTCATAGGTGTGTTCTGGGACGGTGCCTGGAATGGTTTTGGGTGGGTTTGCAGCTTTGTGTTGCTGTATCCCCTAAAGGACAGACCACCCCAACCTCATTTCACTCATCAAAACAGCCCTGAACAAGAGCTGCTGGTGGGCTCTGCAGGCTCCCAGAGCTCAGACTGGAAGGAAATCCTGGGGTCTTCAGGTGTCATCAGAGTAATTCAAACTTGGGCTGAAGTGGTTGAGATTTGGAAGCTTCTTTTGTGACCAGGCTTGGAGCTGGCTTCCAGGCAAGCTGGGAGCAATTTATGGTTTTGTGCACAAACCAGACAGAATTTCTGTGGGTTTTTTTTCCCCTGAGTTTTGGTTTTATTGGCTTCAGAAATAGTCACAGGACATATACAGACATCTATAGCTGAAGTGAAAAAACCCTGAGTGCACTTTCTCACGGTAGACACTTCAGTTGTTCCTCATTATAGGGAATATTCCTTCCTTCAAGACCTGAAGGTACATCTTTCAGAAGTGCTGAGTCATACAACTTTGGTATCTTTGCCTTTAAAAGAAATCCCCAGCTCTGGTTTGTGTAAACTTTTGGGTGCTGATAAAAGCGTGTCACATTTGAGGCTCTTCTTGCTTCCACATTTCATATTCGAAATCAAGACGAGTCAAGAAACAACTTCTGTACTCTGTGGGCATAATTATTTGCACCTTAGGGCTCAGTATAATTGCTTTTACAGGTAGATCATATTCTCAGAAATATTCAAAAAGCGTGCTCTGTTTGATAGATTGCATTTACAAAGAAACGATTATTTTAAAATAAAAAGAGAGAAGGAATCCATCAGAATCTTGCACAGTCTTAAGATAAATACATATTTGCTCCAAGCAGCCCAGTGTGTCTTTTCCTTTTCACTAAAGAGAGGTAATTTTATTTTCAGACAGTGCTGCACCTGCTTGTTGAATGTTGGTGTTTTCACCTGGGGAAAAGCTGGGTGAAAACCCTGAGCAAGGCACAGACACAGCCCGGGGATCCTCACCTGCCTGGCACTGGGACGGAGTTCTGTGCTGAGAAAAAAGTGTATGAGCTCACATGGGATTTTATTGTTGGTTGTTTGAGGGGTCTACACGTCTAATTCAGGACCTGGCTGTTCCCACTGCGTGTCCTGTAGGATGTGCTGACATTCCTGAGCAGTGTCACCGTGAGCAGCGTTGTCACTGCAGCCACAGGTCAGCGCCGAGAAGATCCTGGGAAATGTGCAGCTCCTCCAGATAATAACAGTTGGTTTTAGAACAAAGCCTGGAACACTTAACCACATTTCCCCTTTTATTTTGACAGTTCAGACACTGACCACAGGAAAGGCAGTTCCAAACATCTTAATTGCAGCCTGGGCTGGAGGAAGAGGCATTTCTGTTTAAATCCTCCTCATGGCAGCAGCGTGGCCCTGGAGCAGTGGGGGAAGGTGTGGTGGTCTCACCCCATCACCCACTGAGGGATGGGGTGGGATGTTTGGAGCTGAGGTGTGGCACCCAAACAGAGCCCAGGGGCTGTTCAGTGCACCCTTGTGTGCCACCACAGTGAATATATTTGTAAAAACTCTGCTGTAGCTGGAAAAGTTTGATTAAGGAAGGGAAAAGCAGCAGTGGGTGCAACCTTCCTGCCCCAAAATGGTGTGTGGGGCAGGGGGGCACGGCCCCTGAGGCTGCTGGAACTCCTCCACCTGAAATTCTCCGTGGTTCCGAGCATTCCCCTCAGCAAACATTGGCCTCAGCTGGCAGCTAAAGCAGGGCAAGAGTTTATTTTTATTTCTTGGAATTTGGTAGACCTGAAATCTCTGTTAAATGTTAACTTTCAAAAGGCACACGCATCAGCATTCTGAGCCACCGCTGGTAGGAAAAAAAAGAACAGATTACAGAGGACATAAATTAAGGTAGATTTTGGCCTTTCTCAGCCTGCTGTCTCCTCTCCATGCTCGTCTGCAAGACCTGAAGAACAACCTGCAGACAACTGTTCACATCTAATAACTACTATGGTTTGCTTTTAATTTGATCGCAGAAGAAACCGTGCTGGCAAGGATCTAATCCCGTTCCCCCTCTGCTTTTTTTTCAGAATGTTTTCATTTAAGTGAGTATGGTGGTTGCCATAGGAAAAACCCAGCAGTTGGGAGTCGGTTGCTGGAGTGTTGACTCATAGATTGAGTGCTAAAGAGGTGTTTGAGTCTGTGGAACTGTTATCAGAAATGGCACAAAATGTCTCTCTTGACTCAGTTTGTAAACTGCATATACATATATAATGAACAAAGGGACCTTGTTAAATAGACAGTTTTGACCTCAGAAAGGAAAAAAAAAAGAAACCAAAAAATCTATCTGGAATTTTAGCTTGAGTTTAAGCAGTTTCTCATTCAGCTTCATTCTGTAAAGACCCCAGAGAAGAAATGTCTCCCTCTTGCATTAACTTGGTATTTACAGGGATTTCATCTAGGAATATTAAGGCTTTTTTTTTAGTTTTTCTTCCCAACAACAAATTGGAATTATTCCAGATTTATGTCAAACCGGATGACAATGAAAAGAATTGTGTATATAATGAATCTTCTCCAACTTCTGAGTGTTTGTGGCTAAGGACAATAATCTGTGCAAGGAGGAATGCTCTGAATTATTCCTCCCCAAATTTCAGGTTTTCTTTTCTACTTGTGTAAATCTGGACTGATTCCAATTGACATCATCTTGGCATTCATTTGTTGACTTTTGTTTCTCTCTATGCTAATAGTAGTACGTCCCTCTCTGATCTCACGCTGTGATTACAGGCTCCATTTCACTGTAACACCAACACCAGATTCATTATTATTCCTGCTGTAGTAGAGGCTGGAAACCAGAGTCGTGACCTTCTGTGCCTCATGCTCTGTAAATGCATCGAGAGGCACTGACTTCCTTCTTGAAATCTAATTTAGCAGAAAATGAAACAAATGAATGAGAGTGTTGAGAGGAGGACAAAGGTAATGAGTAGGTGTAGCAGAGTCGAGGTGGCTGTTGTGCAACCTGATTGTTTTATCATAATACTAAATATATGGATATAAATGTAATCCACACCAACTCCCTTCACCCAGCACAGCCTTTCAGTGTGCTTGAAATCAGAATAGGAATGAGAGCAGGGAAGCGTTCTAAATAGAGGAGTGTAGGGGTTTCAGTGGTAAACTCAGGCAGGAGGATTCCATCCAGTGAGCACTTGCAGGCAGAGATGGCACGTGCCAGCCCCTCAGCCCCTGCAAAGGGCCTTCCACAGCCTGGAGACTGTGCCCCAAGTGTTTTCTGCAAGGGGTATTTTGTGAAATAAAGTTGCTTCTGTTTGGGAAAGAAGTGAGGGGAGAATCTGAGTTTTTTGGAGTTTGGGTTTTTTGCCGCCGGTTGTTTTAAGGATGAATTCCAAAGTACCTCAACTAAATAATAATAATAAATATCTACTTTGCCCTCTTTCAGCTCCCTTGTGTGAGCTGTGCACTCCTTCGTTCAGCTGCTCACATTGAACTGGGACAAAAACATTTGCTTCTCCCAAAGCTTGTTTAGACTAAAGGCATTTGCTACCTTACTGTAATTGTGCAGGGGGACGGGAAAGCATTGACAGAATCTAACTGGTCCCAGCTGTGTGGGGTGAGCACGAGCTCTGGGGCTCTGCTGGGATGTTTATAGTGCATCCTGGAATCTCGAGTGAGGCTCCTCTGGCTCCAAGTATCCTTTTAATTTACACAGATGTTTCTTCATCATCTATTCTTTTCGGGCTGTTGGAATGATCAACAATTTAGTCTAATTGTGCCGGCTGTTTGGGCTGTGGGGCTGTTTATTTTGTCTGTGTGTCTGGAACAGTCACTCTTTCAAGGACTCTGCTCCCCAGACCGCACATGATTCAGAGAGGAATGGGTTGTGTTGGCTGAAACCCTGGGGCTGATGTGCCCAAGTCTGGTTCCAGGCTCCGTTCTGTTCCTGGCCCTGCTCCATGGCATTGACTCCTCTGGGTGCTGCAGGTGGGAAAGGGCAGTGATGGTCCTGATTCCCTGGCAGTGGAATGGCTTTGGGATCAAGGGGTAGGAAAGGGCTGTCATCCTGCTCACACAGAATCATTTCCCTTTTCTGGACCCGCCTGCAGTCAATCCCTACACTGCTGTGTCCTGTTCTAGCATCTAGAATTATCTCTGTGGCCTTGGAACAGCCCTGGCAAAGATTTTGTGTCAAAGCATCCAGTGCCCCCAGTGTGTGTGTCAGCCTGGGCTCCACAGCCACTCCAGGTCAGGGAGATCCTTTCCAGTGCACTAGCTGCAATTCCTCAGTTGAGTTTATATTCTCTGATAAATAACAGGGGTGGTTTGTCTTCTAAAATAACAAACTTTACATTATTGGTGGTGTGTTTTCTTCGTAATCCAGTTATTGATTGTAAGTAAACGTTTATGACGGGTCCCAAGGCAGGATGGTTTTTCTTGGAGAATTCATCCCAGCACACCTCAGTGACTGGAGTAAATGCAGGAGATGCTGTGATCCCTGATTTAAAAAAATGAATGTTCTTGGAACTGAGGGAGATGAAGAAAAACCAGAAAAGCAATAGAGTAATTGTTCCCTTTTTAACAAATCTGATGGATCTTTAATAGCTGTAGTCAAACAACCTTTCTTCACCTCCCGTGATCATGATAGATAATCAATTGTCCAGGACAAGTGATGTGTAATAAAACACCAGTTAGTGCAAGAAAACCCAATGCATGGAGAAAGAAAGAGCCTTTAATGACTATTATTTAATCCCGGGATGTTCCTTGGAGAGTTCTTGAGTTTATAGAGGTGTCCCGGCCTACAATACATTAGGTTTGCAATTAATAGCTGGTTCTCACTGATGAAAAGTATTTATAAAGTGCCTCGAGTGTTGCTTTTTAACACGAGCAGTAAATTTAGACGTGTGTGGCATCAGGTGGTGTTCTGGCCATGGAGCTGTTGGTGTCTGGAGTGTGCACCCAGTTACACACTGGGGGAGGTGAGCAAAATGTACTTTCTCTTTTTTGGTCTTGAACGTCTCCCTCAGACACTGTGACTTTATTCAGGAGAAGTGTTAGTTTTCCTTATTACTAAGAATAATAATTTGAAAGGCTGCAGACCACCTGATGGAGGGCATTTATTAAGTAACATTTGAAATACATAAAGTTGGTGGGTCGGGCTGTCACTTACTGCATTTTTCCACAGCCAGCTGTGGGACCTGGGGAGCTTTTTGGGAAGACTGGGAATGTGTGTGTGTGTGTCTGTGCTTTCCACCCCACAGCTGGGCAGTGCTTGCATGTTTTCTGAGTTATTTTCAGTGTGAATGCATTAACTTGGTTTGTGTTTTAGTCCTGACCAGCGCTTGGATGGAATTTTCCTGGTAATATATTGTGGTTGTGATTGATGGTTCTGCAGGTGTCAGTCAGGTCTGGTGGCTGGAGTACAAGGGGAGTTGTATATTTTATATTTAGTGTTGGAACCTGGGGGGCTCGGAGCCAAGGTAAGCAGGGAACAAACATCAAGAGTGACCAGAAATGAGACCTGGTCTTTTCAGGACTAATCATCAGAGCCAAAGATTCCAAGGTTTGCAGCACAGGACTGTGGGTCACTGCTGATGGGAGTGTGTGTCCATATTTTGGGGCAATAGCAGCCAATAATCACAGTGTTGGCAATGCTTTGGTGGCGTTCCAGTGACAGCCCCCAGAATTACCAGTTGTGGATTTTGGGACCTCACAGCTGCTGTTGGCTTTTCCCATTTCGTGAACTGTTCCATGAATTGATGTGGGTTTTAGGTAAAACTCCATTGAACAAAAGCATTAAACCATTCTGAAGACAAGCTGTAAAAATGGGATTGCCTCCTCAGTGGTGCATTTTGTTCTGTCCTGGGGGTGAAGTGGACAAGACAACTCTTCACTGGAGTGTCAGAGCCGCCTCCTCAAAGTTCCTTTGGTTGGGTTAATGACCCACCTCAATGACCACGGTGACACTGTTGGGTGTTTCTTAATTTCTTCTTACATGGATGGATCAAAATTCACATTCCTTTGTTTCGGGGGCCTTTTGCAGCAAGCAGGTCCCATGGGAAAGGTAAAAATGGGATACTGAAACTGGGGCTTTTGTCTCATACTACGGGTAATTTAGATTTGCAAATTGTAGTTTGGTCAGGAAGCCACGACAGGGGCTTCCCAAGGGATCCCAAACCACCAGGGTGGGATTTCTCCCTGTCACACTGCTCAGTAACTTGTGGGGTGAGCAAGGCTTGGGGTGAATTGTGATGTCTGAACTGGGGGCTGGTATCGTACCTCTGGAATATTTCATTTCCCTGTTCTGCTTTATTTTGCTTTTCTCCTAAAACTGTGAGCAGTAGCACGTCCTACCCCTTTTCAAAAGTTCTTGAGTTCCTTTTTCTTGTTGCTTTACCTGATGTTTTCTTCCTTCAATTCATCGCTCTCTGCCAAACCAGGAATCTTTTGCTTGGGGAGAGGGGAGAAAGAAATTAGAGGAAATAAAAGATTTTTCTTTTGCATGGAAACTTGGCAGAGTTTGGTGCCAGCTCCCAGCCACAACCAGTGCTGGGCCTGCCTCATGGGGGGCGATTTAAAGAAATCACCTCTTGCTAGACATCCTAGAGCTTGTTTTCCTCTTTCGACTCCTCCTTTATCACCTTCGAAATGCTGTGCTTTGCACCAGATTACTTCTCCTGACATTCCTCTGCAAGCCTTTAAGGCTGGTAGCCAGTGGAAAGAGCTCTTTCCTGTGGCTCCTTTTCCTGCGTGTGCAAATAGTGACTTTGCAATTCAGTCGGTGGGTCCGGGGACACTTGGCAAAGATGTGGTAATTACAGACCCCGGGTGGGGCCTTTTCAATGGGCTCTTGCTGCGGTGAGCAGGGAAATTCATGGCTCGATTTAAGCCCTTCTCCCCCTGTGCAAGGGGGACACTGAAGGGATGGAGCTGGGGAAGGGGCTGGAGCCCCAGGAGGGGCTGAGGGAGCTGGGGAAGGGGCTCAGCCTGGAGAAAAGGAGGCTCAGGGGGGAATTCTGGCTCTGCACAACTCCCTGCCAGGAGGGGACAGCCGGGGGGGGATCGGGGTTTCTCCCAGGAACAGGGACAGGAGGAGAGAGAACAGCCTCAATTGCACCAGGGCAGGCTCAGGGTGGGCAGCAGGAGGAATTTCCCCATGGAAAGGGCGCTCAGGCCTTGGAAGTGCCCGGGGAGGTTTGGAGTGCCCATCCCTGCAGGTGTCCAAGGAAAGCCTGGATGTGGCACTCTGGGCTGGAGACAAGGTGGGGATTGGGCACAGCTTGGACTCTGATCCTGGAGGCCTTTTCCACCCTAAATGATTCCATGATTCCATGATTGACAGTCCAGGACTGTGCAGTACCCAGAATTTGCCCTCTTGCTGTCACGAGTAGCTGCTCAAGTCACAAATGTTGGTTCTGTCCCAGCTGAATGTGGCACATCTGTACGGAGCCCACAGCCTGGCAGTGTTTGCATTCCAGGGAAATGTGACCAGCTGTCCCGAGGCACCATCAGCTCCCAGGAGGAATGGGGTTTTAACGTGCACAGTGTTACTTTGCTGATTCTTAAGGTGCTGCAGTAGAAAAATCAACATCCTGGCGATTTAGATATTTCTGATTTTCTCTGTTGGTCTCCCAGAACTCTGAACTGGCTTGGGTTAAAAAAAAAAAAAGTTTTGTAGGCCCCTTATGTATTTAATTTCATTGAAGGTGGGAAAATGTCCAGCCAGTGATTGATGGGATTTTGGAACTTGGTCAGGCCTTTTACTTTGCTGGGATGGAGAAGGTTCTTACCCTGGAATCGGATCCAGCCTTCCCTGAGCTGCAGGGCTCCTGCTGGCTTCCCACTGACTTTTTGCTCTTAAATTTATAAAGAAAAGAGAGAGAGGGGGAAAAGCAGCAAAAAGTAGAGCAGACCTGAAGTATTTCAGTTGATTCTGTGTTGAGGATGAAATTTAAAATTTCAGAACAGGTCTGTACTTCCTGTGTCTCTTTTCCCCCTTGTCTTGTTGTTACCCTGCCTGTCAGTGTTTATTTGCTGAGATTTTCATCTGGAGCCAAAATCCAGCTGATCAGGTGAGATAAATACAAGCAGTCAGTGTTAGATGGTTCCTTCTGAGAAGTTTTCAGTGAAAGTTAAAAAAAACCTTCCCAAGTTCAGGATTTTTGAGGACCCTGGTAAGCGTCGAAAGCTAAGCCTGAACTGGGGCCTCATTCCAGGAAAAGGAGATGTGAGCATCCCTGAAGGGAAGCTTGGCACAGGTGTGTCCCAAAAGGAGCAGATTTTCAACAGAACAGCAAAAAATGATGTCAAAACCCCTCCTGATCTCCGTGCAGAAAAGGGTTTGGAAAACTGACTTAGAAGGCAGGCCTGGTGCATCCTTAATGCTGGAGCAGCTTTCAAGCAGCTCTGTAATTTGGAATGTGAGTGACGTCAGTTCTTCTGGCCATCTGGTTAGAAAATCTAGTTGTAACTGAAAATATCCAGCCCTTTTT
>VXBN01011446.1:67546-115351 GCA_013397395.1 Sinosuthora webbiana
CATTGCTAGGTGGTGACTACACACTTATGTAATTTAACAGCTCGAATTCTTTTCCATTCTGGTGATCTCTTCACGAAGCCGTGGCGGGGAGGATGCTGCGGGAAGGGGATCAGTGATTCCTCAGCTGAGGGGTCACTGCTCCAAGGGGGGGTTACAGAACTGGATCCTGCTTGTCCTGCTGGGCTGTTTGCTGGGTGACCTTGGACAAGAACGTTCTCTTTTCTCCCCTACCTCAGTTTCCNAGGTTATTAAATAGTGATCATGACACTTCCTATCTCCTAGGCATTGTTAGGATCTAATGAGTCACGCTATGGAACACTCAGCAAGGCACAAGGTATTGTTATAATTACTGCCTGTGCTCTTCTGCTCAGTCCCTGCCTTCCCCCCTCCCCTTTTTTTTTTTTTTTTTTTATATATATATTTTTTTTTTCCTGCTCTGCAAATCCAAACATCCCATTTTAATGCTGTTCTTTAAATACCCGTCGAGCTGCACTGCTCCTTCTGCACAGGTTGTAGCTGGATTATAAAATAGTATTGATGGAAAACATGCAGGAAAATGCACCCTGTGATAGGGCCTGAAAAATAAAGGGGCCAGAGCTTGTCAGCCATTTCCTAAAGCCTTTCTAATGGCAAAACTTCTCAGAGCCCAAGAACAGGTTGTAAACCTACAAACTGTAGGCATTGCCATACAAACTTAATATTCAGATTTAAAAAAATTCTTTTTTTTTTTTTATTATTTACTCATTCCCAGTAAATACATTTTCCAAGCAGAATAACGACAACGCCCTGTGATTCATTTTTTGTTTAGCACTTCCTCTAATTCTTGGTGAAAAAGTGAAATCTTGTTGTGTTTTTGATCTTTAATGCCAGCAGAGCCCTGGATCAAGCATCCCTTTAGTTCCCTCCCTTTCAGCAGTGACCATGAAAGAAGAGCTGGCTCTCACTGGGGACAGGAAGGAGAGAGAATTTGCCAGGGATGAGATGAAGTTTTAGGATGTAGGGGAAAAAAAAAAAAAAAAAAACATTCTGACTATTCTTTATAGCTGCTCAGGTCATGCATATTAAAATTAAACTTGGAATGGGAGGAACTACTCCAGTTTATTATTATTCCAAAGGAGTGCACGGAGGGGAAAAACTAATGAGAAATAAAATGCAAACCAACTTGCTCAGTGGTGGGGGTAAGAACTGATGACAGTGTTCTGCCCCCTCCTCTTATTTTAAAGCAAACACGTTACTGGAGGTAAAATGGGGCTTGAATTTGCCTGACAGGAGCTAATTTGCTAAAAGACTTTTGAGCTCCTGTAAATACATCAATAGTGGTGAAAGGGAAGCTGAATCACTGAATGCAGAGCTGCCCTGGCCTTACAGGAATATATGTCTGGGGCTGTACATTTGCTCCTTGACATATTTGCTTATGTGCCACCACTCCTGTGCTCTTAGGAAATAAATTAAGAAATAAATCATTTGTCAGCGAATAAATAACAGCGAAAAAAAAAAAAAAACCCTCCCAGCCTTAAGGAAGGCTGTGATAGGCAGGAAATGCTCTCATTTGTGTAATATCAGAACCAGTCACTATACAATAATTTATTTATTTTTTTTTCTCCCTGAAAGAGCTTTCCCACCTGTCATGCATAGCTGAAAACTTTAACTGACCATTCAGCTGGCTCCAGCACCCACTCGGGGAAACAGTAAATCTTTGTGTTGCATCTCCTGTTACAATGCACCATTTTGGTACATTAATACCGACTCGGAGCTCTAGAGCTTACATTTATTTTCCTAAAGCACTAGAAAGAATGATTTCATATTAAGGAAAAAAAAAAAAAAAAGGAGTGGGAATTACTCAGTCGTTAGGTTTAATTGTTCTGAATCCTTCCAGTGCTTCATAAGAAAATGTACCGAGGAGATGTGCAGTATAGTGGGAAATGTGATGGAAAGGTATAATTTGACCACCTACCAGTAGCAGCTGAAAAGCAATTCCAAGGGCTGCATGTCTATCAGGATTAATCACTGGCTCATTATTGAAAATCCCTTCGTGCTCACTCCTGAAATCCTCCTTCAGGACGGGCTCCAGCTCAGCTCTTCCCCTCCCTGGAGGGAGGCTGCAGTTCCAGCCCGGCTCTGCGCTGGGATTGCACAAGAGCACCTTTTGTTTGGTGCAGTTTTTGGAGCTTTTTGCCGTGGAAATTGCCTTGGTGGAAGGGCAGGGCAGCCCCCCCCAAGAACAGCATCATCTCTAGACAGTTTATGGCCCCCCTGTCTGGTCATTTACCTCCAGCTGAACTCTGCCGGTGGACGTGGCCAAGTATTTCATTTGGACAAGAAAAAAAAAAAAGAGCATTATTGAAAGGGACTGACCTTTCCATCACCCTCTTCTGTCGTCATGGTGCTTTTATAGCATTTCTCCCGACCAACCCCTTCCCTTTTCTCAACCACAGTCATTCCCCTCCTCCTCTCCCATCCATCCTCCCGGGAGACCTGGTGGTTTCTCTCTTGTTTCCACAGACACCTGCCCTGCTGCCCTCATCCCTGAAAGTCCTGGGGGCTCCTGGCAGAAGAAATGATCAGCTTGGGTCCATCAGCAAAGCTGGGAGATGCTGAGTTTCCCTCTGTGCTGGTTTAGGAGGGAGCCCAGGACACAGGAGCCTTGGGAATGGATTTCCTCTCCTGCTCTGGGAAGAGGAGCTGAGGGATTTCGTGGCACTGCTTCTCCTGGAGCATTTGTTTTCTAGGGAGAGTTCCTTTGGGGAGCAGGTGGTTCAGTGCCTTTCCTCTGACCTGAAATCCATATGGAAGTGGGAAATAACCCCGTGGAGCCCAGCAGTTGTGAGAGCTCAGTGGTGGCTGTGCAGAAGCCCAAGGCTGTGGCACTGAGGGGATAATTCAGGCAGAGAGATCCATGCAGGACACGATGGAGAGAGAACCTGTGGCCATGGAAATGTGTGTCCTCCTCAGGGAAAAAAAAGTCCAGCCTGAAAATGGGATCACTGATTTCCCTGAGCACGTAGGAAACACCAACATTTGTGTCGGTGCAGTGGTAACACTGAAAATGGCAGTTTGTTATTTTTCGGTTTTATTTTCTTTACAGAAATTCCTGGCCAATCTAGAATTGTTTAAAATTGCAGATTTACAAAATCTCGGGGAAGGTGGGATGTTTCCATGAATTTGTGTTAATAAGCACAAAGCACCAAACTGCTCAAAGCCATTTTCAGGGGACACTGAGATGCTTTTGGGGGGAATAATTTGCACTAAGGAGTTTTGGTTGCCGCTGGATTCCTGGGATTATTTGATGTTCTGCGTGGAAAAATTCTGCCTGTCCAGCTTCAGTGTATTATGCACAATTTTGGGACCTTTTCTTCTGACTGTTGAGGTCACTCTGACTGTACCTACAGGAATCTGTGCATAATTCCAGGTGATCCCTTCTATCACTGCTGTGATATTGGACATTCAGTGTTTACTGAGAGCATAACTTCTGGAGATTTGACTTTTCTCCCAGGTGCAGCTCCCTTCCACTGTTAAATCTCTTATGATTTTAGGGTGACATCCAAACTTTACATTTCCCACAAGATTCAAGCCAAGCACAGCGTCAGAGAGGTGGATGTTTAAACACTGATCACAGATTTGTGCCTCAAAACATGGCAGAATACCTGTGGTATTTCAATGAAAGCATCACACTTGTGCATTCCCTAATCAAAGACTCATCTCTGTGTGCTCGGACAGGTAAAAACCTGGATTTTCCTCCAGTTCCTAATGGACATTTCAATTCAGTAATACACAGCTGACAGTGCACTGGGGCTGGAATAAACTGACAGTCCTGTACAGTTAAAACATTTTTACTGAAAACCAAGAGCCCATGCACTTGGGCTGGAATAAACTGACAGTCCTGTACAGCTGAAACATTTTTACTGAACACCAAGTGTGATGCTGGAACCATGAGGAGGGATTAATGCAGTTCAGCCCCTCAGCCGAGGCCTCGCCCAGGCTGTGTTCCTGCTATTTTTGTTTTGCACCTCGGCACGTTTTAATCTCTGTAGTGATCATTCAGCCCAAGCATGAGGTTTGAGGAGGAGCCAGGAGAGGGAAGAGGGGAGGCAGGGTGCTGCTGGCTCGTTCCAGCCGCGGCGGCGGCGGCGTATCGACGGAGCGCGGGCTGCGAGCCAGGATTCCCTGGCCTCTCCCAGATCCGGGGGGCCCTGGCACGGCGTGGGCAAGAGCCAGACAGAAACATTGATTGTCCCTTTAATGTGATCTGACATCAGAGACGGTGGAAGCAGAGGACACAGAGAGGAAGCTGCAACCTCAAGGCTCCGTTAGGAGACTCTGTGGGATGGGTTTGGTGGCCTCGCTCTGCCGGAGATGAGTTTGTGGGATCCTTTCTAGGGAAGAACAAGGAGTGTGTGGACTTGAGGTGCTCAGTGTCCCACTAGGGCTGTGTGTACATTAGTCAGACCCTCGATGATTCCTGCAGAATTGTAACCCCCTCTTAATACTGCTGTCAATAAACCCGTCAGGAAGGGTGAAATCAGAGGAAAATGATTCAGGCGTGTGGTTGGAGCGGTAAAAACCTTCCAAACAGTGTAACCTCAGTATGATGGCTCAGCCACCTTTACACAAGGATAACTTGCTTTATTTGTAATCTGCTTCTTGGGTGCAGTTTCAGGCATTTGCAAGTAAAACATCTTTGCCCACAAGGAAAGGAGTTGCCTTTCACTCCCTCCTTCCTTCCTACCCCGGGGCTTTCTGTATGTGAGGACAAATGTACCTTGGTTTCCTTGTGGGTCTGGACCAGATCACTTTTGTTCTACTGAAAAATGTGATCATTAAAAGAGAGCCATTCATTAAAACAATTCTTTAGACTTGTTGTTCGGTGTGGAGGAGAAAACACCACGAAAATAAATCTGACTTATGCATGAGGCATGAAAAGTGTTGTCTAAGATGTTAACAGATCTCAGTCAGCTGACATGAGGGAGCTGGGAGAAAAGATGCTTAAATATTGCCCCGTCAAAGAGGGACCAGTCTTGTACAGGGGTTTTGAACAGCTCTTGGAGGATATTTACACATTTATTTCTCTGTGCAAAGTCTTGTCTGTGAACCTGGATAAACCCAGGACTAAGTTATTGCTTGGCTCCAGCGTAGGTGTCTAAGTCAGAGCTACCTGATGGGTTTTCTGCAGGTTTTAGAGCATCTCCTTCAGGGTGAATTGCAGCCCAAAAGTGCCTTTTTCTGTCACCTGCAGGGAAATGTGGACCATTAGCTCAGATACAAGTGACCCCATGTAAACACCTGAGAGCAGATGGTACCTGTGGTGAGCCCAGTGCTAAATAACCGTATTTTACATGTCACTGCTTGGGCTGGGACTTGCCACATGGGCTCAGTGTTGGAGAACATAATGAGCAGGAATTCATAGGGATGTGTGAGAGGTGTCAGGAAAAGGAGCAAAGAAAGAGCAGCTCTTGTGGAGTGTCCAGTTTTGGAGGATTTTATCATAGGCTAACTTAAATCTTCTTTTCTATTGACCTCCATGCTTTTATTTGATGAAAGATGAACTGAGCCCTTTTGAGTTGTTGGGGGTTTCCACAACTACATCCTGCAACAGTTTTCTGCAGCTATTGGCAAGTCAAAGGCTTGAAAACTGAATGTTCGAGACAAAACTCCTGAGCTGCACCTTGAATTGTTTCCCAGCTGGAATTAATGGTGTTTAACCCTTTTAAAGAATTAGGAAAAGGAGGTTCTTTGGGGTTTGCTATGAAAACATCAGTCTTGTTTCTGTAGTGCCTTCTGCAGGAAAATACCAAACTCCTTCAGAAACTGTGGTGCTGTTTGCATTTTTTGATGTTTACATTTTATTTACCTAAAGCCATTCAAATCACGTCAGTGACAAAGGCAGGAATAAAACCCAGTGCTGCTGACCTTCAGGCCTGTGTGACTCCCCGTCCTGCCCTAAAGCTGATGGACAGATCATTCTCCAAATGTCACAGCGGGGAGAAGGGGGGTGTGCTCTTCTTTTATTTTAATATTTTTTTCTGGGAAAACAAGGAAGAGTTATTGGAAATATCCACGGGAAGGACATGTGCTCTTCATATGGGCTGCAATGAGATTGAACCAGTGAGGTTTGCACAAACCCCAAGTCTGTGGCTCCAGATTTAAAACACATGCGCCTGCTTTAATTCAGTGGATCTTAAAACTGGGCTGTTGGCATTTGTTTGTTCAGTGTCCTCAACTCCCAGCAGTGCTCGAGGACAACTTCATCTTCCCTTGTTTTGGGTTTGGACTGATACAAACTAAAGAAATTGGCTCCAGAAAGAGTGAAGTTGAGGTTCGGGGGTTTTGGTTTGGGATTTTTGTCCAGCTTTAATCCTATTTAAAAAGGGGAAGGAAGCACAAACTAACACGACTGCTTTCCCAGCCATCTGAAGCTGCCTCGACTTGCATTCCACGTGGGTCCTGCTGGCTCTACAATGTCTGCTGCTGACAGCACATGATTTTAGTATCTAATTCTATTAGTCATGACCCAAATCAGCTTTAAAATGGTTAAACACATAGAAGAGGAGTAGGAGTAGGGTGTCAAGAATAGCTTGGAAGAAGATGTTATCCCACATACCAAGGAGCTGGTATCTCAAAGGTGTCACAGTGATGGAAGTGAGGAGAGGGCTGAGCTGCCGAGTCGGCGTAACAAATAAATATTGACTCCCCATGGAACGTGCGCTTCTCCATGAGTTCAGAATATCCCCTGGCACTCCTGGGGCAGAGCTAGCACGGAGTTCACCAGGAGCTGTTCTTGTGCTGCACCTTTGGGAACAACTCCCCTGCAGCCTGGCGGGGCTCAGGGAACAGGAGCCAGAACCCAGCAGCCTTCATCCTCAGCTGCCGAGTGAGTCACTTGGCCTGTTTTTGTTGTGCAGGAGGGAGCTGGGATGGGGCTCGTGGATCTGATGGCACAGCTCGTTGGCTCTCCATACAGGTCATGATGTAAAATTAGGCCTCATCTCTGAGACTAATTGTCACTAAAAAGGCGTTTTTTGGCCTTAATGTTTGGGTTGCTCTGGTTTGCTCCGTGTGGAGCTGTGGAAATGCTGCTCCATTTACATTTTTTATAATCCTGTTTCTCACCACTCCCAACACGCTATCGTGCTGTCTTTGGATGGATGAAAGGAACCACAGACCTACCAAGCAGCAAGTGGAAAACTGTAGGAAAGGATGTCAGGAGCACTGACAGGGTCTGAGGGAGCCGTGCTGGAAGTTTACAGTGGATGTGTTGGAGCGAAGGGAGTGTCAGCAAACCCACCTTCCAGGGTGTCTGGGTGGTGTTAATGCATTCACATTAACTGCAGCCCTTAATTCATTTGCATTTCTTCGTTTCTTGGTACTTGCCAGGAGCTTCTCACCCTATCGAGAGGAAAGGTGACCCAGAAGGAGCAAAAACCCAGGA
This sequence comes from Sinosuthora webbiana, assembly GCA_013397395.1. Taxonomy (NCBI): domain Eukaryota; kingdom Metazoa; phylum Chordata; class Aves; order Passeriformes; family Sylviidae; genus Sinosuthora; species Sinosuthora webbiana. The sequence goes on from VXBN01011446.1 coordinate 74,973, forward strand.
TTTTTTGAAAGCATACATTTGCCAGAGATAGATAAAGCTTCTCCTTGGATTTTAAAGGGGGAGAGCTCAGTTGGAGCTCAGTGTTGGAGCTCTCCCTTTAAGGCTTGTGGTTATAGCCCATGTTTTAATCGCTGCTTTGATCTGATTAAATCCTCAGCCACAGAGAAATCAGCTTACAGAAACGTCTCCTGTTGAACCTGAGAGCAGTTCAGGAAACCAAGCCAAGCCAAATACCATTAGGAAAAAAAAATGGAAGCTTTAGGTGTCACCAAGAGTCTGTGAGGTGGGGAATCACTGGCACTGCTCTCCAGCCAGTGTTCAGCCTGCTCCTGGGGACATCCAACCTCCCCTGGGGCTTCATCCCCTGAGCAAACACATCAAACCTGTCCCAGTTGGGTTTGGTTGGGTTTTTATTCTTGTGCCTTCTGCCTCTTTGCCGTGTCAGATCAGGTGTGTGTAAGGTGGAGGACAGGGAGGAGTTACTGTGCTTTGCCTGGGAATTGGGGATCAAATGAGTTTTAATCTTCTTTCAATCTTTCTGTCACCTTATTACACTCAATCTCCTTCCAGGATGTTATTCAAATCCACATGTGGGTCTCTTTACCAAGATTATAACACAAGAAGTATCCTATTAAACAATTCCGGTGGCACCCTACAACAATCCTTAGCCTGTGGATCGATAATGAAGTTGTGTGGAGAAAGAAAAAGGGGAAAACCACCACTTAAAACCAGAAATGTGTTTCCTCTGATCTCAGATTTACTCTAATATTACTCACAGAGCAGCTTTCAGCAGACTCTGTGTTCATCCCTACTGGTACAGGCAAGGAGTGTCTAACACTGTCTGCTAATCTTAAATTAAACGTTTTATGTTTCACCTGGTCTTTTGATCCAGCAGGACTACAACAGTTTCATCCTAGAGTGAAAATCGAGACCTGTTCATGCTAAACTCACATGAAGTAGGAGTCAGGATATGGGAGCCTTGGTTAGAAAAATTCTTTTAGAAAAGTCAGTCTGTTCTGTCCGTGCCTTCATCAGAAATTCCAAGGAAGGACTGAAGTCCTTGTTTACACGCTCACTTCGGCTCTACAAAGCCCGAGCAGCTAGACTCCCCCATTGTGTAAGAATTGCCATTTTAAAGCTCCTCTGCAATGGGATCAGGTTTGCAGCAGCCCTGGCTGGATCAGGGTTCAATGCCTTGCCCAGGGTCATGCAAGGCTGCAGGGTGAGGCAGGACAACAATCATGTTTATTTACTATGGTGGCCCAAATCTTGGCAAACCAATTTTTTGGCTGGTTTTGTTCACTAAACTTTGAACTGTCAGCAGACCATGTTTGGGCCCTCTGGGTGTTTCAGGCTCTCCTGTACTCTTATCAAACAGCAGTGTCTCCACTCCCCTCTGGAGCAGCATTCCTGGCTCAGGAGAAGCTGGGATTCTGGCTGCTTTGTCACAGCGTCCTGCAGCATGGCATTTCCTTTGTCCTGGGAGGGAAATTCAGCTGAGGAGAGGGGTCAGAGAAAATAAAACTTCCTGGAGCTGAGTCAGTTTTGAGCTTTTTTTCTACCCCTTGCTAAAGCTTAAAGCCGTCCCTGTGCCTCCTTGGTCAGCTGAAGGTATTGCAGAGGTGCCAGGCACACAAACGGGGGGATGGAGGTGTCACTTCTCCTTTTCAATTGTGGAGCTGCAGGGGAGAAAAGGCCTGTCCAGACCCAGCCCCCGAGCTGCCCCCAGTGCAGCCAGCTACCCTGGGAAGGCAGCAGCTCACAAAAGCCACGAGAAAGGCAAGAAGACAGAGGGCCCCCAACCTATTGTTTCCCCTCTTCATTCCAAATAATGGTGACTCCCGTGACCTCCCGGCTCGTTCCCTGCAATGAGGATTTGGGGACAGCTGCTGCCCCGAACAGCTGAGCCCGGCATTATCCGCCTGGTTTCCCGCAGCTCCTTCCTCCCACTCCAGCAGAGCAGCAGTGGCAATGATCACCTTCTCCCCCACAAAATTAATCTGTGCTCGTTAATGAAGCTTTGGGATTCTGCTTGGTGTTTCAAATGCTTATTCTCTCCGTTCTCCTGAGATTTGCTGCTTTATCCCCGTTCCCTGTTCCATTTGCAGTCTGCTGCTGTGCAGCTCAGCCTGTTTCTTAGGGAAGTTGCCTGAACTTGGCCTTGTTGAGAGCAGGATTGTGATTTTTGTCAGAGAGCTCAGCAGAGGTGGGGAATTTGCAGCCTGGTTCAGTTCTTTTCCCTCCTAAGCAGAAGTTTTCTTATCCTGGTTGGAGGAACTTGCCCGAATTTCTTGGACAACAATTCTCCAGCCATGTGTATGGAACTGCTTTAATGGTTGCAAAGGATTTTTCCTTAATTTGTTTGAGGCCTTTGAAGCTTTTGGCTGTTGCACCACTTAAATTAGGTTTATATCTACGTAAAGGTGATAGTTTTTATTTCCTTTAGTGGCTGGCAAAACTCTCCTCGAGGTGAGCTTTGATTTTGTCAGCCTCACTTGTGTTTAGGTGAAATGTCAACTTGCCTCTGCTTCAGGCTAAATGCACACACAGGCAGTGTGTTTGTACCTGCAGGTTGTTGTGCTTTTCCTTGGAGAGACAATTCCTTCATCAAAGCCATCCTGTCCCCTTCTCCTTGGTTTCTGGGGTTCATCACCTCCTGCCATGCACGGAGAGAAGGGATTTTCAGGCAGTGAGTGACACTTTGTCCCACTGGGAAAGGGCCCAGTGGGATCCTTCACTGCTCTCTCCAGCGCAGTGCTGACGTAGGTAGATTCTGTTAAACCTTCAGGTTAACCTGCTTGGGATTTTTTAATACTCAATCCCAGAAAAATGGGACAGAGAGATCTATAATAAGAGGAAGGTAAAAATTTAGGGGCTGGGGCTGTTGGCACAGTAAAGCAGGCAATGAATTAAATACAAAGCTTTAGCTGGAACATCTGACTCCTGATGTAACAGTAACATCTGATCCATTAATTTGTCTGTCCAGGCTCCCCTTTTCTGTTGGGTTGCACGAGTGAACGAGGGGATCAGTCTGATTTCAGATTTCTCTTTCATGCTTGACTTGTGTGCTTTTTTCCTTTGGGGTTTCAGTGAATGAGACACGTCAGCGAGTGGTGATTTGCGACGACGTGAAATCCTTACAGCAGTTTATTCTTGGCGTTTTGTGCTTCTTTAGACACCCTTTAAAGCAAGTAAAGCTGTGGCAGTGCAAGAATGGTTAAATTATCCTGATGGGGAACTCCAAAGATCAAAGCAAACCTTGGGATTACCCATCTCCCAGGACTGCATTGTTGTTGGATTCTTCTCTGGGACGTGACCGATTGTGCTGGCGTGATGAGTGACACTGGTGTAGATGCTTTGCTGGGTTTGCCACTGGTCCTTTTGGGAAGATGTCAGGCCCTTTTTCCACACAGACATCTTCCTGGTGTTCATCCCTGTCTGTGTGCAGCAAGTGCAGGCACCTGACTGAGCGCCCTGCTCTGGAATACGTGGTGCACACACAGACTGAGTGGCCCGGGAGTGCCCAGAGCAGCAGCCCAGGACCTTGTGCCAAATGTGTCCTCTGGGAAATGGCTGGGAGTCCTCTTCTTCCTCCCAGGAGCAAGGGGGTTTGTGTCTGACTTCAGATATCTGACATTTCTGTTGCCACCCCACAGATCTTCCATCCACGTTACCACAATCTCCTGCAAACTCAGCCTGTGATTATGAAGTCCCTTCTGTGCACGATCCACCCTCAGTTCAGCTCCTGGCATTAGACAGAGATTTCCTGTCCCTGTTCTAGATGGATACACACCACCTCCTTCCTTGATTTGTTATTTATTTCTCATTCCTCGTGTGCTGGATGTATGAAAACAGCACTGAAATGCAGAGCCTGTGAACCTTCAGTGTCACTGAGCAGTGACATTCCTGCAGCTCCCACTGATGTGACAGTGTCTGTGCAGTCAGGCCCTGAGTCAGGCTTTTCCTTGACCTAAGACTTTTAGGTCAGGCTTTTCCTGCCAATCTGTATCACTCCTATGGCCAAAACACATCACAGTTCTACTGTGCCCAGGACATGGAACACCACAAACCTCTGCTTTCTCTAAGGTCTGGCTTCGTTTGGGCTCAGCTGCTCACGATGGTTTTGACCTCCAGTACTTCTCAAAGCCTTGTGTGTGTCAGTCAGGGCATTAGAAAAGTTCAACCCAACTGGGTTTGAGGCTTCCACGTATCAGACAAAAGAAGAAAATCAAATATGAGACCTGGAAACCTGGAATTCAGCTCTGTGCTGGTCCCCGTGCTGGGTTTGGTGCAGTGTCAGTGTTGTGACAGCAGAATTCCACGAGCACAAAGAAAGGCCTCAGACTGACACCTTGGAAATCTCGCTTACTTTGCAGTTTGGAAGTTGGTTGTGTTGGCAGTAATAAGGAAAAAAGTCCAGCCCGTGGTTTAAGCAGAGGAAAGTGGGGGAAGGGACGTTGGCATTTAGAGCTCCAAACTTTCCCTCAACCCCTTTCTTTGTGTTTCTGATCTCGGGCTGCAGTCCAGACTCCGTGGTGGTTTGTAATTAAACCCAAAGCTCGAAGGTTCTGTGGAGTTCTCGTTGCCTACCAGGTCAAACTGAATCTGGTTTCTATCATGGAATATTTCAGTTCAGTTACCCCTTGAGGAAGTCTGGGAACAGACAGGCCATTCATATTGAACAGATGACCTAGGCTTAAAAAAAACCCCTTTTTGTCTGTTAAGCTTATGGCTAAGATATTATGAAAACGGCTTAATAATGTGCCCTAACATTTATACCGCACTATTTTCTTACTTTAATTTTCCAGGCAATTAAAAATAATTGAAAGTTACTGCCAAACCCCCTGAAGATATACTTTTTCTTTCAAATAAGCTTATTTTCATACTCGTGAGGTCACCAGCTATTTATTTGACCATCTTTATAGGGGTCAGGCCCGTTGCACACACACAGGATGGGGATGTGGAATAGAAGTTGCATTGTAACAGCAAAGTGAGAAGTGAGAGCCAAGCCCGGCTCACGTCGTGAGGGGCCGTGTTTATTGCTGGGGCACCACAAACAGCACTTGTACATCCACCAGCCCGGGCCTAAATTCTGCACTTCAGCACTAAAAATCTGTGTTTAAAGCCTGTTAATTCTCCACAGAGGCAAACAGAGCTTTGAGTGCTCGGTGGGGATGAGTTGGGGCCAGGCAGTGGAAGGGTCTGTCTGGTTTGGGGTGGCAGTGGAGCCCTGTTGGGAGCCCTGGGCATTGTGACCCCCACATTGTCACTGTGGCCATGGGAGGGGATGCAGTGGGGAGGGAAAGCAGGAGTTTTGCTGGGGGATGTGGAGTGTGCACAGTCCAACCTCCCTCTCTGCTCTCCTATTAATAGAGTTGTAGCAGACACAACCCATGTGGCTGCGCAGTCACGCTGCTCTCAATATTGCTCAGCCAGTTCTCCCCTAAAGGCTTAAAATCTATCATGTTATACAAGAACTGAAAGGCTTCTTGGAGTGTCCCAGATTTCCCCCTCCTGTCCGTCCTATTCCCCTTCCATTCTTCCCTTCAAATTATCTTTTGCTGCCTCATCTAATATTACACAAAGTAGGATTTTTTTGAAACGTTGTGTCTTTCTCTCTCTCTCCATATTCACATACGTGGAGCATTTCCTCTTAGATCTCTTAGCTGTAGTCAAAAGGTGGGTTTATGTTGGGGAAAAAGGAGAGAAACTGGTGAGCTTTTTGTCAAAATTCTGTCTATTGGACGAGACAATTTGCTAAAGGCTTCTTCTTCAGTGATGGTGTTCACGTGGAACATCCCAGTGTAGGGGATAATGTTTTTATATTATAATACCCTGAGCTGGAAGAGACCCAAAAAGATCATCCAAGTCCAACTGCTGGCCCTGCACAAGACACCCCAGCAATCCCACCATGTGATTTGGCTCAGTTATTTTAATTTTTTGGTAATTTGTTGGAAGTATTTCTCTTTTCTCAAGGTGACCAGGCCTTCTGAACAATACAAATCCTTTTCTGAGCGCATCACTCCAGCGTGGTGGATGTTGTGGCTAAAATGAATTCCGTTCAGACAAATCAGTCACTGGAACATGGAAGGTTCCTCCAAAGCAAACCCTTCCTGACGCAGCAAGAGCTGCTTGGCTTTGGCAGAAAGAGCAAACTCAAGCAGAGAGGAGCAACCTCTGCTCTCCATTCTTCCTCCTCCTCCTTCCTCCCCTCTTCAACCACCCCTAACCCCTCCTTAACTCGATGTCTGGTGGAAAGAGCATGTGATGCTTGTTTCTAAAGGCAGCAAAATAAGCTTTGGAAGTCTAAGACTGTAATTGGTTGTCTGCCTTTTTATCCCGGGAGCTCTGGGGACGGTTCAGGAGTAATAACTGTTACTTAAAGTAGATGAGCTTCTTGTGGCTTTCTTAGAACTGCAGAGCACCGTGCCTGTCGGGTGCTTGGGGAAGCATCTGCCTGTCTGCAGCTTTCAAAACATTTTGTAAGCAAAGGATTTCGGTTTTTCCTCTCTTGTGTGTGTGGAGAAGTTACTCCTCAGTGTGTTCTTGCAGCGCTTGGCTGAAAACTGAGTTCCTTTGAAGGGTATTAAATTCGCTCAGTAACTTAAAGCCATTGGCACCATAAATATCTGTAACTAGGTGGTTGCTCCTTCTTCATCCATCTTCTGATAGAGACTCAAGGTGTGAGTTTTTAGGTATCTGAGGTCTTGGTTTATTTTTTTTTTTCCCACTGGGACTGGGGGTTTTCCATGGCACTGCCTTGTAACCTTAATAGGATTTGTAACTATTAATCCATGGCCGGTGTATTGACTTTCACTGATATTTATGTAAAGCAGTCTTGGGTTTAAAAACTGTGCTGGGTGGAGCAGAAAATTCCCACTCCGTGGTGATGTTTGTGAAGGTGCTGGAGGTAATTGCAGTTGTTTCCTTACACCTCATTGTGCTTGGGCTCCAAAGCCCAGCCTGGCTCCTGTCATTCCACACACATCCCTCAGAACACTCTGCAGCTTTTCCTGTGCTTACCTCAAATAAATGAAATTCTATGAGAAATAAATGTAGGGCAGCGCTGCCTTTTTTTTTTTTTTGCAGCCCGAGGATCCCAGTTGTTTTGTCCAGTTTCTATTCTGTGTGACCAAAACGCGACCCTGCAGCCAGCTCAAATGCTGCTCAAACGCGTTTTCCTGGAGTTGGGAGGGCGAGGGTGCAGGGCAGGAGTAAATACTCACCCTGTAAATAACCCGGGTGAGCTGAGGCACGGTGCAGACGTGGGGGCTGTGCCTGCTGTGCTCCACTGGCTCTTCAGCCTCCGAGGTAATTCCTGGGGATGTCCTCAGGCTCTTGTCCCAGCTTAGGCTGACAAAAGGCGCTGTCCCTTGCCCTCAGCGGCGATGTCACACGCTCACACACACGTGCCAGGAGAGCCAGCCTGGCAGAAATACCAGGTGAGGTGCTGGGAGGGCGAGTGCAGCAAGGGCTGGCAGTGAATTCCTCAGCTGGACCGGGAGAATTGGCACATCAGGGCTGGTTGCTGACCTGGCTGTGTTCTGTGCTGCTTGCTTTTCCTCCCGGAATTAAAAAGTGCTGGGTGCTGGTGGCTCCTCAGGTGGGTCAGGGGCAGGTCCTGTGCCCCAGGGAGCTCTGCACCCAAATCAGGGCACCCCGGAGCTTGGCACCCCAGAGGAGTTTGACCAAAGAGCATCAAAAGCCCATCGGTTTTATCAGTTTTAGAGCTCCCTCTCTCCTTTCTTGGCTTCCTAAACTCTGCTGGAACTAGTGGAAGTCACAAGGGGAATACTTGTCCTTTTATATAACACTGGAGACCAAACTGAGGTTCTTGGCTGGCAGAGTGGACATGTCTCCAGAATCCAGGAACAAATGCCTGGGAGAGTTTGGAGCTGGAACTCGAGTGCAGTTACAGCAAGGGAAGCCTGGCTGTGCTGCAGAGAAAATGTGAGGAGGAAATTTTGTTCACAAAGGGCTTTTTAATTACCAGAACTGTGACCCCCCCACAAACAGAGGAAATTCTGCTTTTCCTTGCTGAACCTGATGGCATCACTTCCCTCCCCTGTGCCAGGAGTGCTCCCCGTGTTCCTGGGACACCCATCCCTGTGGGTGCAGCACAGATCCTGTCCCTGTTTCCCTCTTGGTCACTCTCCTGGTCCTGCCAGGGCACCCCGGAGTTCCCAGGAGCTGCTGCCAGTAAAAACAGCCGGAGGAGGAGGAGAAGGGGCCATTCCCTGAGCTCAGCCCCTCTGACCTGCTTCGTGCTGGCCTCCAGCACTGCCTCTGCCCCGCCAGGGCAAAGGGGGAGCTGAGCTGTTTTGTTTTGGTTCAAACCACAGGGCAGGGAATTCTTTTCAAGCTGTAACTTTTAGTTTCCACTGGAAGGGCAAAACAGAGTCTTAGCCAGTGGAAAGGAGGCTTCCAGCTGCAGCAGCCAAGAGGCAAAAGGCGAGCACATCATGTAACCAACGATCTGCTCTTTGCAGAGGCTTCTTCACCAGAAAAATCAACACATCAGGGGTGCTTCGTTTGAGGGGTTTGACACTGAGGGTGAGGCAGGCACATTCACACGTGGCTGTTCCCTTTTTCCTGGCTTATTTCAGTGTTCCCATCGGGGCAGAGGGTGTCACCCCACGGTGGGTTTGTGCTCTGGCTGTGGCAGAGGGATTTTTGGAGGAATCAGAATCACTGTGAATGGCAAATACTGATTTTGTGAGAGAGCCATTCTCTTTGGGACCAAGAGAATGGCGATTAAGAAGTCATTATTGGTAGAAGATTTGAAGAGTTGTATGGATTTATAGATCCATCTCTATATCAAAGAGTAATTCCACGTGATGGATGTAGCAGGAGAAGAGTAAATTAAAAGCAAAATTGTAAAGATCAGGGATTAAACAGCCAGGTGAGCTGGTCAAACATTTTTTTATCAATGCAGATTTCCAGGTAGAACCTTCATCATGTCCAAGCTACGTGGAACTTGGGAAAAAGTTCCCAAGGTGCAGTAAAGTCCCCAGTGGCCCAAAGGATCCCAGCAGCTTTTCCAGAGTGTGAGAAATAGAAAAGATTTGCCTTTGCTGCCTGCATTTCAGACTGAAGTTTGTGGCTCTGGGGTGTGCTGGGTTTGCTGTGGCACAGCCTGCTAGAAATGCCTTGTGTTTGCTCCCAAGGATAAGTGCAATCAGCAGATGTCATCTGGCCTAATTTTTTTTGTGCTAAAGGAATAAAAGGAAAGAAATGTTGAGACAGGAGAGAAAATGTGGGTTTTTTTTTTTCTTCCTTTTATGCTAGCCAAGAAGCTTTGAAAATGGATGATGACTTACGCCAGGGGCTGTGTAGAGTGTTCTAGAAAATAATTCAAATTTGCCTTTACAAAATGAATTCATCAAAGGGTACTTGCAGGACTTTGCTTTAAGCTGTGATGGTGTCTGAAATAAAAACAGCCCAGTCCCTTCACTTTTTGCTGTTGTAAATTTTGGACGTGTTTCCATAGAAATTAAAGATTTTATGCACAGGTGCGAGAAAAAACTCAGCTCCCAGGTTTTTTTTTAGGTGAACTTCCCGTGCTGCCACATGACCAAACCATCTCCTGTTCCCATCCAGTTCCTCCAGAGCAGCTGGGAAAGGGTTTGCATTGAAAAATCAGCCCCTCAGGAGCCCCCCTGTGAGGAGGAGACAAAACCCCCGCGGGCAGGGAGAGCAGGGCAGTCCAGCTGGGATTTTTCCACAAAAAAAAAACCCCAATTTTTCCTCCTCCCCTGCGTGTGCCTGGCAGGTGTGGCTGGTGGAGGTTCCCCCAGGTCACCCCTGGGGGACACACTGGCAGCCAGCATGTGCTGTGAAGGCAGGAATAGAAAGCAAAATACTTCCCGTAATCACACGTCCCAAAATGACAGGGGGAAAACGAGTCCTTGTGCTTCCACCAGAGCAGAGAGAAAAAAAAAAACGGGAAGATGGAAAGTCTGGATTGCTGCCCAATGAAACCAAAATTGTAAAAAAAAAAAAAAAAAAAAAAAAAAAAAAAAAAAAAAAAAAAAAGAGAAAAAGAAAAATAAAACAAATGCTACATACGCTCCCTGGAACTGACACTGCAGTGTGGTAGGTTTTTTTTTTCTCTTTTAAATATCTACAGTAGACAAGCAGTAAATCTTCTTAGAGCTCCGTGGCACAGCTTTATTTTTAGCTTTTTTTTTTATTATGGAGACAACCCTCCCCAGCTTTCAATCTGTACCTGAATATATTTATTCCTTTAATCCACGTGAAAGTGCAGTCCTTACAAAGACCTCTAATACCTTATTAATCACTTCTGGAGCACGTCACAAAGAGGCTTTGGGGAGAAGTGTTCTGGCCATGGGCGACGTGCTCCTGGAGGCTTAAAGGACGTGGATAAAGGGCCCTTTCCCCACATGGAAGAAACCTCCACTGGGCATTTTTTAAATTTGATTTTAACTGGAAATCTGAAAGAAATCTTCAGGCTGTCAGAGCCCTCTCCCTTCTCCTGTGGTTCAGGCTGTTCTTAGAGACTCAGGCCTGTGGTTCGTGAAAGCAGCACGTGGAAAATTCCAGGTTCAGTTCCCAGGTGTGGGAATTGTGGGCTCGGTAACCTCCAGAAGTAGATTCGAATCCTTGTCACTGGTCAAGGTACGTTCCTTCTGAAATGCCATTTTACTCAGCTGGGGAACTTCTTCATCCCTGTGCCAGCAGGAGCCTGAAAAACGTGTCCTGGGCGCTCCTGGAGGAGGAGCGGCCACTCAGGGCCAGGACTTCACTGGGCTTAAAATAAAACTCTGCATCCTTCTGTTCCAACTCGGAGCAGGAGATAAATGTCACGGCAGCCTTTCCAAAGGGGTCACTGGGGTTACCCGTTCTCTGCCGGCTGCTCAGCTGGGTGTGACCGCCCTGGGGTCACACCAGTGAACCAGGAAAGCCACCTACAACAGACCCTGGGAGTTCTCTCTCTGTCTCAGTTCCACTTGTGTTTCTCAAGGAGCCCTTCGTGGAGCAGGAGCAGGGCTCCGACGCGGATTGCTCAACGCTGGGTTACGCAGATATTTCCTGGAGCTCAGAGCCCCATGAAGTGCAGGGACTGGCAGCTCCTCGGGGGGCACAGGGCGCTGCTGTGTCTCTGTTGGCTCTTTGCTGCTCTGCTGTGGTTTTACCCCGCCGTGTCTGGGCCCCAGCAGAGCCCCTGGGGCTTCCTCTGGGTTTGCAGCAGCCCAGGCCTGGCGGCGCTGGCCCGCTGAGAAAGCGGCGGAGTTTGTGCGCCCAGACGGGGAATCCGATGGGGCAGGAAGCTCCACCCGTCCTCGGGGTGTGACTGAGCTCCCCGGGTGACAACCAGCAGCAGCCTGAGCGCAGGGAGAGGACACCGTAGATTTACAGCCCGGTTTTTATTTTCTCTGCTTGTCCCCCAGCTGTGTTTTTTCCAGTGGAATCGTTCCTGGTTTGCGCCTGCCTTAAATCCAACCCGGGATTCTTCGGCCTCGCGGTATTTTCCCGATTAGTTTTTCAAGAGGTTGGAACACAGATTTCTCTGTGTTGGGATAACTCAGTAGCTTTGGGGACGTGAAATCTTGAATTTCTAAAAAGATGCCACACGGTGTGCCAGGATTCCTGCTGCTCTGGGCCCACATTTCCCATCCCTTTTCTGATGGATTTGATGAGGCCAAGAGATGGATTCCCCAGGGAAAGCAGCACAGAAGTGCCTGGGAAGGGAAACCAACACAGATAAACCTGTGCTCTGCCCTGTTTTACCAGATCTCTGTCTTTAACCAGGTTCTGGGATTTATTGCCCAACAGACGCAGTTTGGGGAGATTTTATCAGATTTTGGGGATTTGGAGCATGAGCTGATTTTTGAAGGTACATTTCCAACCTAAAAACTCCACAGGTATGGAGGCCTCCAAAGTGTTTTCCTACTTGTTGATGTTTTCATTCTTAGCAAGGCAAAAGCAGCCCAGTTTTCATGTCGTGGCTTTGGGGCAGAGTGACAAAGGATGAGGAGGGAGCAAAAGCCTTTGCTCTGTTCAGGTGTGTGACACTGGGGTACAGCAGGGGAAAAAACAGTGAATTATTCAGGAAATGTACTTTGGTAGATACTCAGGCACCAAGAATCATACCTGTGAGCACTCCCACATCTTAAAATATAATTATTTCATTTTCTGGGCTCATTTTCCATTGCATTTGTAGCAAAAAAAGTGTTGTTGAGGTGCCTGACCTGCAACTGCTGGTTCTGCTCCTGGTACCGAGCTCTGGGGAAGGTTTGTCTCCCTGAGAAGGAGAGGGTCAAAAATTCTTTCCACTGGTCTCATGGTTTGTTACTGTAATACTTAATTGAAGTAGAAAATTTGATCTGACATGTCAAATGTGGCCCTGGCTGGCCCCAGGCCAGGCTGAGCCGCCTAATTTCGGTTTGCTTTAAAATGGCTGGCAAAGTTCACGGGCCCAAATTTCCCTTTGGAATGCACCTCTGGAATCTTTTTTTAGTGGCTGTAGAAATCTTACTGTATCTATTTCCCCCTAAAATTTGCTTTCAGAAACCAACGGTCCCTAAGCTTAAGTAAATGTTTCACGTAAGCATTTCTGGGCCCGCTTTGTATCCTGAAGTTTTTTCCATCTGTGGATCGGAGAAAATGTTTATTAGCAAGTGGCTGTGCCCAGCACAGAGCCCATTTGACAGCAGATTATTAAGTGGCCTCCAATGGAAATCAAAATGAATAGGAAATAAGGAAATATTTATTTCAGTCTTCTCGAGTTTTTCTTCAAGCGTTTCATAAATTGTTTATGAAGATGGCAAAAAAAAAAGTTAGATGGGATTTTCAGTATTTCTTTTGCAACTTGGTGTGTGTTTCATTATTTGGCAGAGAGGAAAAAATGAAATCAAATCATCCCCACTTGAAGCAGCACCAGGGTTTGCTGGCTGCTGTGGCTGGGCTGGAAGTGGCGGAGTGGGGTATCTGAGTGCCTGGAATCTGTCCTGGAGTGGGATGTAAGGGCTGAGTCACATGGAGAGGAGATTCGGTGCTCACTGTCTGTCTTGTTCCACATCTGAGGCTCTTCCTGTAGTAGAAACTACTGGAATTGTTGCATTTTTATGTTGTTGAAGAGAAACCTAAATCCAAGGTGGTTTTTTTTAAAGCATCTACCAAGAGGCAATTCCTGCCTCGAGCAGCGGATGATCTGTGAAATGCAGGTGGGATAGGGATGGAGAGATTGGAGGAGTCATCACAGCAGCTCCCAAACCACGCTGGCAGCAGCCCCGTGAGCCCTCTGTGAGCTCCATGTCAGGCAGCTCTGGGTTCTCAGCAGTGTCCAGGGTGGGAGATGGCTCCAGGTTAGAAAAGCCTGTGTGCTCAGCTCAGCACCTCCTCCTCTGTCCCCTTCCGTCCCCTTGGGGGAGGACAGCCCTGTTTCCCCCATGTACCCCCCTCCTTTGCTGCTTTTCCCCCATGTTTCCAGGTCAGCCCAGGCTTCTGGGCATGGGAGTGAAGCAGCATTTCCCAGGTTGTGTGCTCAGACCCTCCTGGTCCTTGGGGTCGGCCTTGACCTGAAGGCGAAAGAAGGGGGACAGTGGAGAAAGCTGCAGATGATTCCTTTAGAAATGCAGACGAGATCATTCTGTTGAAACATCTCCCCCCAGCCTTTGTAGGGCTGACCCTGGTGCCCGTTTCAGAGCTGGGGGTGCTGGGGGTGCTGGTCCCGCTCTGGGCCCATTCCTGCCTGGACAGAATGTTCAGGACGGACGGACGGACGGGGGGAGGGCCGGGTTCCATGCTGAGTCTTGCCACCTGTTGCCTTTTTCATTCCAAGCCCCCCTTCCTCCCCACCCTGCAGCCCGGGCTCCCCTCCCCACACAGATCCCCATCCCCAGTGGATAGGGCTGGGATCAGGAGTCACTTGCCAAATGCCTTTCTCATGCTGTCACTAATTCTGCACAGGCAGCATCTCCGAGAGCAAAACCAAATCTTTCCCAGTGCATTGTCCCGTGTTTTCTGCAGAAAGGGCCAGGAATGCCTTTTCCTAGTTGGGTCTGAGGGGAGGGCCCGTGCCATGGCTGGGCAGGAGGCAGCCCTGGGGAAGCCTGAAGCTGTGCCCAAAGAATCTGCTGCAAATCCCATGGAGCTGGAATTTGGCACTGGCAGGGGCTAATTTTGTCCTGGGGGTTGCACACACACACACACACACACACCCCCCTCCCATGTCATCCTCCTTCATCTGCTACGTATGGAAAGCTGCCCCGAGGTGCCAGTGCCAGGGAATGTTGTGCTGAGCCCTCCAGGCTGGCTTGGTGACATTTCTGGGCACACTGGGCATGGGGGGAGCTGCCAGATGGGCTGGCATGGCCTGGAGACTCTGCCCTGCTCCCAGGGGAGCAGCAGGCTCTGCGTGGACACTGTGATTTCCTTTAGTGCTAACGGGGTGCAGTTAGAGAGCTCTCGGCTAGGGGGTCCTGAGAAGGGCATTTGGGCAATTCTGCAGCTGCTTTTCAGGTAAATCATTGAAATCACCGTGCTCAGGGTTCGGTATCACCTGGAGAAGCAGCTCGGAGTTCCCAGCTGAAGGTGCCTTGAGGGGACTGATTTTGAGAACACAGGACGTTGGCAAGTGAGATCCTTTGTGTCACTGGAGGGACACCTGGGCTGGAACATTTAGGGCTCCCAGGATATTGCCGTGCCCTGGTTCTCCAGACACACCTGGATCAACACTTGTTTGCCCACAAAAATCACGGTGAAGCGAAAGGATGAAACAAATGAATGCAAATAGGAGCAATTATTAATTACTGCGGTGTGGTTCTGCCACCCTTCTGGGAGCCAGGCTGACTGGGAACGGGGAAAGGTGGAGAGTTCTCAACTGCTAAAAGACAGAAAAAGGAATAGAAACGGGGGTGGGATGTTTCTTTTATTGTTTCTGGTCATGATGCAGCACAAGGTCCAGAACCTTCTCCCTCCCTGCTGTGAGAGGTGTTTGTACTGGCAGGGCTTCAAGCTGGTATCCCCAGCGCACCAGTTAAACCAGTAGTTACCAATTTTTTTGCAAGCCACGCTGGGACTATAGGAATTTTATTCCTTCACAGTGTTGAAGGAAAGGGATTTTGCTTGCCAAAGGGCTTTCTTATGCTTGAGGATGATTTATGGGCCAAGCTGAGCCACTTGTGGAAAAGGCAAAGCAGCTCTTGGCAGCACCCCCAGAATCCACTGCAGCTGTGGGGTAGTGAAGTCATCGGCATAACAACCACTGCAAACAGAATAACAAAGTCTGTTCTGTTCCCGTTTAAAATAATCTTTCCAGTTCAGCAACCACATTAAACTTACCTTTCTGCATACAAAAATCATAAAAGGCCGACAGTTCTCTGCAGCTTGGAGCGAGTGTCTCCCTTTGATCACTGCCCATCTCTCCTGTGCCACGCACACTTGACCCCAGTGTCTCCCATGAAGGAGTGAAGTGTGTTATGTCACAGGCTCTGTCTGCCCCTTGTTTGCACTCCTTTGTTTGCCCTTACACTTGAAAAAGCAGAAAAACACCCCAGAGTTTCTTCCTTTTAAATAACAGAATTTGCTTCTTCCTTGTAACTTGTTTCTAAGCTGATTGCAAAATGAGGAATTCTGACTTTGATTTTTCCTGCCGTTGTTTCAGGTCTCTTCAGATCCTCCTGCTTCCAAAAAGCCCAAAATAGATGACTCTGCTTCCCAATCTCCAGCTTCTACTGAGAAGGAAAAACAGTCCAGTTGGTTACGGTCCTTATCCA
The DNA here is from genome assembly GCA_013397395.1 of Sinosuthora webbiana. Taxonomy (NCBI): domain Eukaryota; kingdom Metazoa; phylum Chordata; class Aves; order Passeriformes; family Sylviidae; genus Sinosuthora; species Sinosuthora webbiana. Next base: position 90,713 of record VXBN01011446.1, read on the forward strand.
GTTCATCTAATAAGGTGATTGTTGAATATTTTGTAATCAAGAGGGATCAAATTGGCACAAAGCATCACTCTGCTGAAACCAGAGGGGAAAATGAGAGAAAGAACATGCCCAGGGTCTCTAAATTAATAACATTTCTATCCTTTTCCTAGTCAGCGTTGAGCTACACAGTCCCCCCAGATTCCTTGTCACCCTCCAGTGCTCATTGACCTGGATTGTGACAGGGAAGTCAGGAATTCCCTCGTGCCTTTGAGGCACAGGAATCCTGTAAGGCTCAGGAGCTGTCTGTGATCCCTACAAACCACAGAGAGCTCGTTGGCCAGCAAACCCCACGAGCGCCGTTCCCTCTGCCAGCAGAACCCCTGAGCAGGGAGGTCACGGCCAGTGGGGGTCCCTGGGGGTGCCCTGGGAAGCCCCAGCTCCCCTGTGTGGTGGTGGTGGATGGTTCCAAGGGCTGTGGGAGTCACTCCTGTCCTGCGCTGTCCCCAGAGCATCGGCTGCGTCCACCCCCGGCAGCGCCTCTCCGCCTTCCGGCCCTGGTCCCCTGCGGTCTCTGCCAGCGACAAGGAGCTCAACAGCCACCTGCCCGCCCTCATCCGGGACAGGTAAGGACACAGGGACAGGGACAGGGGATGGCAGCTGCCTCCAGGGCTGTCCCCTGTGTACCTGCAGGGGTTTGATCTGCAGAAAGGAAACGCAAACACGTGGTGCTGGTTTGTGCACGAAGGGGAGGTTAAAGGTGACACCTGCCAGGTCGGGTGGGGGTGGTCACTTGGGGACAGTCATCCAAGGTCTTGGGCTTTGCTGCTGAAAGGGAGTCCCCGTGCTGGGGCAGTGCTCAGGGAGGTGCAGCCATTCCCAGGCCCCTGTCCGTGGTACCTGCAGCAGCTCCCTGTCCCCAGCACAGCTCCATCCTGTCCCCTCCCCGCAGTGCCGGGGGGGCTGGAGGACAGCAGAGGTTTCCCCAGACCCTCTGTGTGCCCTGGCCCTGGGGGGTCCTGGCTCTGGAGCCTGTCAGAGCCGTCCAGACAGCCAGGCCACGCTCTGCTCTTGGAGAGGAACAGCACTGAGTGAGTCACCCACAGCAGGTGGGACCTCGGTGTCACGCTGAGAACAGAAAGTGTCGGGGCAATTCGACATCCCTGTGCCAGACTGGAGCTGTGCAGTCTGAAAAACCTCCGAGCCAGATTTCTGCCTCAGGGTGATGATTTCTTTGGAAAGTTTGACTTAAGTGACCAGGTGTTTTTAGGGAATATTATGGAGAACATATTGTGCTGCCCTCATGAACAAGTTTCTTAGAAGCTGTGGGGATTGATTTCAAAAAAAAAGGAAGGTAGAAGGGAAAAAGCCTATCAGTATATCCTAATTTTTAAACTAGGTAGGGAGAGAAGTGGTGTAAGTGCCCTTGGTATCCCTGTGAGAAACTTTGCTGGTTTCAGTATTGGATAAAACCCACCTACAACTGCTCCAGGAGAATTTTTAACTCATACCACATCATGTTGTAGGTGCCGAATTGAAGTTGCCAAGTCTTTGCTCTGCTTTTTGCAAAATTCCGTGGATTTGATGTAATGTTATTGCTCCCCTTTAACACCAAGGTTTAACCAAAGGTTTCTTGGTTGTTGTAGCTGTGGTTTTACACACAGACACTCAGGTGTGTGTCAGAATCACAGAGGCACAAGAAGATGCTTTTCCAGTTTTCCTTAAGGAATTGCTGTTTGGAGTTGACAAAACACTTGTGGATAAACACAAGTCCAGCTGTGCAGCTGGGTAAAACAACAGTGCCATGAAGAGCAGGAGGAAACAGCTTTAGGACTTTTAGGCTCTGGGAGATCTCATCTCCTCGGTGCTCTTAGGATATGTGGCACTTGGGATGGGATCCCAGGGTTTAATGAGGGCAAACCACTAAATACATGGGCAGGTTCTCAGCTGGTGTAAATCAGTGGGATTCTCTGCCACTCCTGTGCATGTCTGCAGTGTAACACTGGCTTGGAAACACTCCAAGGCCAGCAGTGTGACCGTTTTCTCCTTCCCTTTGCCTCCCGCTCCCAATCAGCTTTTACTCCTACAAGAGCTTTGAGAGCGCCGTGGCCCCCAACGTGGCCCTGGCCCCTCCAGCCCAACAGAAGATGGTGAGCAACCCTCCCTGTGCCACTGTGGTGTCCAGGAGCAGCGAGTCCCTGGGCTCTGCCCAGCCCAGGAAGAGGAAACACGGCACGGAGCACACGGCTGTCCCCGAGGCTGCGGCCACCGCGGCCACCACGGCCACCGCCCCCGAGGAGGACAAGGAGTCGGAAGCAGAGATTGAAGTAGAAACCAGGGAAGAATGTAAGTGACACTTGTGGCTGCCTTTGTTTCAGTTTATTTGGGCTGGGTTTTTTTTGCAGCTTCCATGGGGTTTAAATGGAATTCTGGAAGCCCCGTGCCTCAATGGTACCTCTGTGACATGGGCTGCACGGTCACAGTTCCAACAAATCGCAAGTCCCTTTAGTCAAGGTAGCATTTTCATCATATTTCAAGTATCAAAGTATAAAATGAGTAGGCTTTTAATTTCCTTTCCTTTTTAAAATGGATGATTAAATGTCTCTGTACAAAAAGGCCTCAGCACGTTTTTGAGCTGTATAATACACATATGAGTTGTATATAATTATGTCTTAATTTTTGACATTTTGGAATTAATTCTCGATGTTTCTGTTTTCCAGTCACCTCCTCCTTATCCTCGCTCTCCTCCCCATCCTTCACCTCCTCCAGCTCTGCCAAGGACATGAGCTCCCCTGGGATGCAGCCCCCGGCCCCCGTCAACAGCTCCTACGAGGTGGCTGCACACCCCGACCCGCACAGCAGCGGGCTGGAGGCTGAGCTGGAGCACCTCAGGCAGGCCCTGGACAGTGGCCTGGACACAAAAGAAGCCAAAGAGAAGTTCCTGCACGAGGTGGTGAAGATGAGGGTGAAGCAGGAGGAGAAGCTGAACGCGGCCCTGCAGGCCAAGCGCAGCCTGCACCAGGTAAGGTGCCCACGCCCTGCCAGGTACAGCCCAGCAGGGAGCTCTCAAAATGGAATTGCCTCATTTTTCCCAAATAGCAACAGCCTTTGCTGAGGCTCTGTTTGTGAATCCAGCCGGGAAACCAAAGCACAGGAACCAGTCCTACGTTTTTAAGCTTGCCACCTGTTTTTCCTTGGGTTATAAATCCATGGTTACCAAAATCAACATCTTTTCATTACTGAAAAAAATCTCCTAGTCCAGCAGAGTTTATTTTGTTTTCATTTCACTGAACAGGAAACATTTCTGGAGGCTTTAGCTGGAGTTTTAAAGGCTCTGTGAGGGAGGGTGTTCCTGGGACACGGCCACAGCTGAAGTAAGGGCTTTGTCAGGCATCCCACTGGCCACGCTGCCGAGCCTCAGTCAGGGAAGCAGCTCCTTATTTCTGGAAATCCTGGATCCATCACTTGTATCCGTGGTCAGGCAGGGCTGCAGGTCAGGACTGAGCACAGTGATGGGTGAACTGGCTTTTGTTTGAGCTGGGGTAAAAAGAGGGCAGAGAAATAAAAGAGGGAGCCAAGGTAGAAGATTTGTGTGTCCTCTTTGAATATTTGGTGTGGAGCTGTTCCCAAGCTGGGGCTGGAATCCATGGGATGGAGTAAACAAGGGGCTGATTAGATGGAGTGTGGGAGACACAAAACCAGCCCTGGTGCTCTCTTTTTTAGTTCCCCTCAGCAAATTGCTTAATTCCTTTGTGTTCCAGTAAATCTGCGTTTTATTTTATGTTATTTAAAAGTAAACATTTATGTGTAATACCTAAATAGTGTGTACTTAAAGCAGGAATTCCATGAAGCAGTTGAATGTTAATTGTGTCAGGGGCAGGGGACTCTGTGTCCAACCATCATTCTCCATTTGGGAAGGTGTGTTCCACACACAGAAGAGATGTGTGTGTGTGTTCTTCCAGGGGCTGTGTGTGTATTTCCAGGGGCTGTGTGTGTATTTCCAGGGGCTGTGTGTGTATTTCCAGAGGCTCTCTGTACTTCCAGGGGCTGTGTGTGTATTTCCAGGGGCTGTGTGTGTATTTCCAGAGGCAGGGCCGAGCTAACAATGGCCTGGCTGGGAAGTGAGATTGTCAGAAGAGTGAATTTCCCATGACCCTGCAGTGTTACTTCACAGCAACCAGGGCTGGAGGGTTTGACTCGGACAGGGAGGAAATGCTGCTTCTGGGGGAAAAAAATAGATCTTCAGTTTCTAATTTAACCATTTAGGAAACGTGAGCCACATCTCTGTGCTTGCTGTGAACGTATTTTAACAATTTAGGAGTTTCTTCCTTTGTATCTTGAAGGTTCCTTGTCATTATCACTTCAGTTAATGGTTCCCTCATGGATTTGAGATTCCAAGGCAGCTCCCAGCCTGGACTGGGGGAGTGGCAGTTCCCAGAACAAAGTGTGGTTTCCATTCAGCTTCAGGTTTTAGCCTGGAGTTTTCCAGCTCTTGTGACAGAGCAGTCCATGGGCTGGTTGTCAGGAGTCTTGAGGCTCACCCCAGTCACCTACAGCATCCCAGAGCTAGAAAAGACACAGTTTGTCTTCTGTCCTTGCCTTGAGTGGAGTTTCTAGGGGAGCCTTGATAAAATGGAACTGATTTCTGACATCCTGTTGAGCTTTGCCGCACACAAAGGACACTGAGAACTGCACTTTCCACATTGTGCATCTTCAGAGCCTTCAGCTCCAGCCCAGGCACTGCAGTCGGGTGGTTTGGAACGTGGAGCTGGTGCTGGAGCTCTCTCCAACTGCAGTTCATCTTTATTCAGGCCCAGATGGTCGCAGCTATTCTGCTTGACAAAGCAAAATGGGGCTGTAGCGCTGAGCTTTTTGTTATCCTGGGCTTCAGGGTAGCTGGGAGTGCAGGAACTCCACGGGATTTAAAGGAGAAGGGCTGGTGCAGAGCTCAGAGCGGGATTTAGCCGTGGGCTGCCTCGGGCACGAGCAGCAGGAGGTGGGAACGTGCTGTGGATGGCTCCCCTCGCACTCATCCTCACCTGCTTCTGTGTCCCAGGAGCTGGAGTTCCTGAGGGTGGCCAAGAAGGAGAAGCTGAGGGAAGCGACGGAGGCCAAGCGCAACCTGCGGAAGGAGATCGAGCGGCTGCGGGCCGAGAACGAGAAGAAGATGAAGGAGGCCAACGAGTCGCGGGTCCGGCTGAAGCGGGAGCTGGAGCAGGCGCGGCAGATCCGCGTGTGCGACAAGGGCTGCGAGGCCGGCAGGCTCCGCGCCAAGTACTCGGCACAGGTGAGGCACGGCCAGCACGGCTCCGCGGCCCTCGGCTCCCCTGACAGGCACCGGGCCGGGAGCCCGGCTGGGAGAGGCGGCAGCACGGGGCAGGGGCCAGCCAGGACTGCAGAAAATGGGGCCTGAATTTAAACTCCTTCCGTGCACCTGCCACAGGTTTCCCGTGTTAAAGGGAGCTCTCAAACACAGCCCTCAAAAGCTGCTGTTTACTGTACTTTGATTTGTGTGGATTTATGTGTACTTCAAATACTTCACATAGCTCGACATGGCCCTGAAAAGCTCGTGGCAGAGGGAATTCCAGCAGCCTGTTGTGGGACCCAGGGGCTCCTGGAGGTGGGAGCTGCAGGTCCCTGGCGTGGTGGCTTTAAGGGAGGAGGGGAAGGGCAGGAGCAAAGCTCACAGTCCCCAGGGCTCTGATAAGGGGAAGGGGAGTGGCCGCCTGCTCCCGCTGAGACACGTCTGGCCAGGAGCAGGAAATGATGTGGGGCTTCCTCTCAGCATCACAGGATGTCTCACTGATAAGGGGTGATAAGGGGTGTCCAGACTAAACAGAGCCGCCCTGGGGCTGCTGTGCTGGGTGTTCCCTGTTGGGAGCAGCCCCAGGGCAGGTGAACACGGCCTGGGGGCTCAGGTGTGACCTGGGGTCACTGTGTGACACTGGCCATTTTCAGTCTCTGACTGTATTCCCTCCTTGGGAAGGAACAGCTGAGGTTTCCTAAGCTTAAAGGCTAAAAATCACCTCAAAAAGAACTTGAGGAGCCAATTATTCCTCTTTTCTGAGGCCAGGCCTGGCAGGTTGGCAGTGTCCCCTGTCACAGCCACCCCTGAGCCCCCCAGAGCTGTCCCTGGGCAAAGGGCATGTGGCAGCTCCTGTTAGGGGCTGGCACAGCTGGTAACAAAACTCCTGTGAGTAACTCACTCCCAGGCCTGAATTTTATAAAATGTTATTATAACTTAAGTTCTTAAGTGTTGAGAAGTTTTACAATAACGCTTTATACACCCTTGCAGCTACAGCTTGGGGTGCAAGAGGAAGTTGGTATTATTTTTGATGAAACCACAGTTCTCTAGACAGGCTCAGTCTGACAGAAACAGCATCAGGCCAGGGTGGGACATGACAACACAGTCAGGGTGGAAATGCCTCTGTGTAGGCTTAAAGTACGAGATGCTTAATACCCACTGAGGAGCTGTCGTTTGTGCCTTCCTTCCTAACCCGTCTTGAAGAAGTGACCAGAGTCCTGTGCCCACTAAGGAATTCTTGAACTGTTTCTTAACTCTTCTGGTTTTCACCTTCCTTTCTGGAGCCGGAGTCACTGGGAATGTTGAGGTTTGAAAGCTGAGCAGGCACTGCACTGCACTGCAGTAGTGTAAAGAAAAAAGGAACAGGGAATGCCTTCCTCACCTCAATCTCGATAATCCTGTGCCTGGAGTACACATTTCCTCACCTCCCCGACCCCATGCAGGGTGTGTGGGGAGCACAGGCCCTGCCCTAGCCCTGTGCCTCACAGCCCTTTGTGTGTGTGCTGTCCCCACAGATCGAGGACCTGCAGGTGAAGCTGCAGCACGCCGAGGCCGACCGCGAGCAGCTCCGCGCCGACCTCCTGCACGAGCGGGAGGCCCGCGAGCACCTGGAGAAGGTGGTCAAGGAACTTCAGGAACAACTGTGGCCTAAAGCCAGCAGCCAGCCCAGCAGTGAGAGCACCTCGAGCCCCATGGACAACTGACCCCTCAGCACAGGGAGGGAGACAGTGGGACTGGGAGTGCACGTGTGAGTAGTGGTGTCCTGGCACACGCTTTAGGAATACGGATCCTCAGTAGTTGGAAGGCAAATGTTGTTACTCTCTAGAACAGAAGCACTGAATTCCGCCTCTTTTTTTTTTTTTCCCAATCCATATAGCACAACATCTTACTGTGCCTAGAAAACACAAAGTGTTTGTAAACAAAATACTTTTAAGTCCACAGCAAATTTTCTACTGGCAAACTCCAAGCAAAGCAGCGTGGTCCAGCTAAACCCGGAGTCCAAGGCGAGCACGGCAGTGGCTTTGTGTTCTCCTCCTACCTGTTGGAACATTTTGGAATTTAAAAAACAAACCAACTTTTCTTATAAGCTATTTAAAATAATTCATTACACAGACTTGGTATTAAAAAAAAAAAATTAACGAGATTTTTATAATGAACCTTTAAAAGCAAAACAAAACAAAAAAAAAAGACAAAAAAAAAGATAAAAAACAAACCTTCGATGCACAATTTTTAATGACTTTATAGGCTTTGGGATTCTTTGTGCAGAAGCCCCTCTGTGGTGATGATGCCATCCATGTCAGGAGCAGTTTTCCAGCCATCTCGGAAGCCATCGCGGTTCCATCCCGTCACGTGGGTGTAGGAGAAGTTCAGAGTGCTTTTCCAAGTTGATTTTTTTTTCCTTAGAATGAATTATGTCCATTTCCTGCCCTGGACACAGGAAGAAGGGAAGCTGCAGGAGCGTGCAGGGGGTGAGGGGAGGAGAAGGGGTTGGGTTGAGAGCCCCAGCCCAGCCCCACGGACCCCCCTGTGTTCAGAGACTTCACCCAGGAGCACTTCAGCCTTGGGAAAAGAAAGAGAGAAAGGAAGAAAGGGAGGAAATGGATGATCAGTTGGTAGAGGAACAAAGCAGAGACATCTGTGTGTTGAAGTCATTCTGAAATCTTCAGCTTTCAGTTTTCTGGAAAACTCATCTTGTTGCACCATCTTACCATGAATTCAGTATTTCCCTGCTTCCATTCTGAACTGTCAGTCAGGATTTCTGTGCCCAAGGAGAGTCCAACGTCGCAGTGTCGGATACTACAGAACAGAAAACCAACATTTTTGCTGCTGTGAATAAGCCTACATCTTTTTTTTTTTAAAAAAAAACTTTTTTTGTTTTTAAAAAGAGAAATTACTTTAATTTTGGGATCCAAGCCGCAGCCCCGGGATACAATGCAGCAAACCATCACTGCCTTGGGGGTGGTGCTGAGGTTTTTTTATATATATATATATATAAATATATATATTTTATTTTTTTTTAAACCTGCACTTTGTCAGAATCTTACTCTGCATTTTATTCCCTGTTTCTAAGATATGTACATGTCAAGCATTTTAGATTCTGCCCTAACAGCTGTGCAAACCATGAACCCAATCTGCCACCACTGACACCTCCCATCAGCATCTGTGTAAGCAAAGGAGGATCCAGCAGGTCCAGAATCCCCAGAGCAGGAATTGCCCCTGTGCTGCTGCTTCAGTTAGAACCTGGTTTTGTGGCTGTGTATCTGACCCCAGCTGGGGGAGCAGCAGAGGTGCTCCCAAAAGTGCTTAACAAATAAAGCTGGTGCTTTACTGATCAGGAGAAAAGTTAATTTTCACCCATAAACACTCACCTCTGACACACTCAAGCAAGTGAAAATGTGATCTGGGGCTGCAGATGTGCCTTCCAGCTCATTGTTCCTCTCAGCATCTTCTCTAGGCAATGCTGACACTTTTTTTTTTACCTTAAAGAATAAAAAGAAAAAAAAATAATAAAAAAAGAGAACCCCCTATGCATCATCATACCCAGAGTTATTCTAAAAGAAGAAACATATTTCCAGTAATCTTTATTTGCTTTTGGACATTAATGCAAACTATGTAAGCTTCAAAAATTATTTCCCAGTAGACAGAAAGCGGCTTCCAATCCTAAAATTATGGTATTTACTTACAGTACATTAGAGAGATTTTTTTTTTTTTTTTTTTGTTTTAAACAGGAGCTGTTTGCTTGAAACCATTATAGTAACCATTATAGTAACTGTGAGCATTAACAAAGAAGTTCATATATATGTTTTAGGTACAAAAAAAGAAGAAATATGAAAGGAGTGGAATTACTGGGACAATGTAAAACTGTTGGGAGCAAGAAACAGTCACACCAAGTCAATGACCTGAACCTGTCTGTGGATACAGGGGTTGGCCCTTGTGTGTTTGGGATGCTGGAGTCTGGCTCTAGGTGCAGATCTCCTCCTAAAGTGCAATGCAAAAGGAATTTTGATTATGCTTGAGCAGGTTTGTTTTATTTTTATTTTTTTTTTTAATGTGGGGTTTTATTTTCTTCGTATGTTTTTTTTTTTTCTGCAATTATTAAATCATATGCATGGATTAAACTCTGCCATATAGTCATTAATGGGCATTATTACTGTCTTATGTAAAGGGGTTCTTTTGTTATGCAGTATGCAGAAAAATGTTCTCAGCCTTATGATTTCCAGATCTGTATTATCCACTTATTTCTTCAAGGGAAACTAAACAACTGTAGCTGTAGCTGATCATTTTTGTGCATTTCAAGTCTCGTGCTCTGCTTTACTGCCGTGTTGGGAACCACACAGAGAACAGACCCCGCTCCTCTGGTGGCTCATGGAAACCTGGCTTTGGAAATTTTGCTCGTTTGGGTTTTCCCCCCTGATCTATGATAAATTTCTCTCCCTTTATAACCCCCAAAAAATAGCAGCATGTCCATGTCCAGCTGTTGTGTCCCAAGAAAAGCCACTCAGCTGAGCACACCGTGAGTTTTCCTTTTTGTGTGCAGGGAGAAGCAGTCACTCACTGGGCATGAAGGAAGGAAATGTGCAGGATTTTCAAAGGAAAAAAGCAGAACAGTGAAATAGTCCCTCACCACCCAGCAGCCTCAGTGTGCTGCACAGGTGGAGGGTCACAGGGGCAGCACAGAATCTCCAAGGCAGAATTACAGCTGGGGCTGTGCCCCACCCACAGTCACTCTGTGCAGGGCCTCACCTGCAGTGAACCCACCCCAGGACTCCCCAGGATTTGGTCCTTGGCAGTGAAAGGCCATTTCTATCAATCAAGGATTAAAAACCACAAAGATAAATCAGGTGCAAGAAGAGCAGGAACAAACATTCTCCAGCAGCAGCCACTGCCCAGGAGGGGCTCGCAGGGCTGGCTCTGGCTTAAACCACTGGGCATTTCCTAACCCTGTCTAACAATCAGATTGTTCTTTCTGCAGAGTGTGTCATTTATCTCAGAGTCATTAGAAGTGTCTCTGTCCCAGCCCCAGAGGCCGGTTGTCACCGGGGGGGCTCTGCAGAGCAGCCCCCCCGTGTGAAGGTGCTCGAGGCCAGGGAGCTCTGGGGTCATTCCTGTGTCTGCAACACCTCAGTAAAGCTGAGCCTGGTCCCCTGGAATTCCTTCCTTCCTTCCTTCCTGCAGCCCCCTCTCCCTGCTGCATTCCCAGGGACGGGGGCTGCCCCTCCATTCCCCCCCCATCCTCTGTGCTTTAGTTTCCTTTAAGAAGTTCCAAGGGAGAAGAGGTGTTTCATACAGGCTGTTGACTCTCCCTGTACCTACAAATATATTACTACTTGTATATTCAGTTTAATTACTCCTTGTTTCTATTACTGAACGAAAAGACTTAACGAAGGGAAAAAAAAAAAAAACCAACAGCAATAACATTCATATCTATGGAGCAGCTAACTCTATACATAATATTCTGCTTTTCAAACAGAACTAGCCAATGTAAAAAAAAAAAAAAAAAAAAACATTAAAAGTAAATTCAACATGTAAATACTTTTTTTCATTTTACACTGTTGTATTATAAGTGTATATGGTGTTTACTTTTTCAAAACTCTTTCTTACCTGGTAGTTGTCTTGTTTTATGAGTTGTGTTTTTAACTGAGAAGAACCTTTGCTGTCTGTTAGGAAAAAAAAACAAAACAAAATCTTTTTGCAAGTTTTCAATGTGGGTTATAACCTTTTTCTCCATCATTTGCATTTTATTTGTCCATATTTTCACTGTAAAGTATTTTATTACCAAAAGGTTGGTTTTTGTTCCATTCTGCCCTCTCAGCAGTCCATTGTTTTAGAGAGAAGTTTTTTGTTGGCTTGGTTGTTGTTTTGGTTTTTTTTTGGTTTTGTTTTTTTTTTTTTTTCTTTTTTTTTTTAATTGAAAGAACTCACAGAAATGACATTTTTTCAATTGAAGAAAAATAAATCTTTACATTTATAATAGCCAATAGCATTTCAGCACATTTTTGTTATCCTGGTCTCTCCTATGCTGCTGCTAATGACAATATTATGACTTACTCTACTATTCTAGAACTATTTTTATGTAAGTAATGTATGCTTTCTTGTTTATAAATGCCTGATTTAAAAAAAAAATAAGAAAAAAGCTTGGCATATTTATCTATTTCGCTGTGTACCTTGATAGTCCTTTTCCACCCCCTTTTCCACATCCCCTCCCCCTTGATGCAGATAATATTGTAAAATAAAGGACTTTATGAGATTATGTATGAAAATAGCTATGCTTATATACCACAGTGACTGAATGTACAGTGTATAGACGCATTACCGAAAATAAAATTGTTTGTCCAGAAAAAAAAAAATAAAGAGCTCTGGGATGTTTTTGGAGTTCTCTGTGCTTTGCTGAGGTGCTGCTCCTCCCCTTCAATGTGCCCCGGCCACCATCCCACAGCACCTGGTTCCTGTTTTCCTGGAGAACCCAGGACAGGGACCCTCCCCAAGGCATCATTTAACACTAAACCTCTGCAGGGCTGCTGGAAGGAGAGTGGGATTTCATTGGGACCACTGCATTCTGCTGCGTGGGGAAATTCTAACACTGCAGTGAAATTTCTTTGGAATAGTGAGAGTTGTAAGCGTAGAGGAGTTTGTTCTAGGTCAAAGAAAAAGAAACACAAGAGGGGAAAATGCAAAAAGCAGGAGATGGAAACATATGTCAGAGTAATTCTCTCATGGTTTTCTGAGAAGTGGCTGCAGAATTTCCACAGCTCTGGGACATTTCTGAGATGCCTTTGTAAAGCAGTGGAAAAGCTGGAGAATGAGCAAAGAGCTTAAAAAAAATAAATCTCGTCTTATTTGAGACTCACCCAGCTTTCCAAGGGGTGGGTTTGTGTCCTAAATGCAGCTCCACATCCTTGGGGAGGGATCCTGTGCCCCATATCCCATCCACATCCCTGTCCTTCCACCTGCACAGCCTTGCTGTGACTCTGGGTCCTGAAATTAAAAATTCAAACTACTTTCCTCCTGCTGTTCCTTCTCAGAGAGACTCATCATGGCATTCCTGTTCCAAAGTAAATAGCAAACTAGATTAGGATTGATAAGGCTTGGTACCAGAGGCTGAAAAAATGATATATTCTGTCTCCAAGGTCCTCTGAGTGCAACAACACAGATTGGTAAAGCCCAGTCGAGCTGTCTGGTGTTTCTGGGTAAGGGGTAACTAACTGGGTTTGAAAATCCTGGTTCTGCTGACAAAATAATTTCAGTTTACTAGGAATGAGAAACATTAAGAGTGAGACCTGAACCTGCTCAATACCCAAGTGAGCTGAACTGACCCAAACTCAAAGTAGCTGAAATAAATAGAAATAAAAATCCAATTTCCTGAGGCCCGGAGTAAAAACTTTTCATGACTTATTCAAGAGCTTGTGTTGCCCAGCCATCAGAACACACCACTAAAAACCCAAACACGGCGTGTACGTGGCAAATCCAAACCTTGTGTGGGGCACAGCTGAAAGAAATGGCCACAAAATCCCACACATGGGGTTAAAGAGGTCACCTCAGTGTCCTGTGAGCAGCCCCCCTGATCCCAGCCTGGCACATGGAGCACAGGGAAGCTCAACACACACAGAGCAGGGAGAGGCCTGAGGGATTTTGGGGAAAAATGAGGAGATTCCTCATTCCTGCTCAAGGGATCCAAACCAGACCTTTTAGGTGCTCCCAAATTTGCTGAAAAGACACTGAAGAAACACATCCTGCAGGGAAGGGATGGATACAAAGTGTGGGAAATGCCAGGAATCCAGGAAGCAGCAGAAGCCCAGGAACGGCAGAGTTAATGGAGATCTGAGGCACTGTCAGGAGGAAGAGCATGGCTCTAATAAAACCCAGCTGTGTGACGTACATGCCGCTGGAATTTTTATGAGATGGCTTATGTGCACTCTAAGTATTACCTGACTGCAATGCAAATTCCCACACACTTTTATTTGGGAGGGGAAAAAAAAGTTTCCACAGCTCTCTGGGTTGGACTGAGCTGAATTTTTTCTGCACAAGCATCTGTGGGGGTTTCTGGCTCATTGTTTTGGATTTACTGTTGTATTTGTTTCTGTTGAGTCAGCTCCTCAACCTGGAACCTTGAGAATTTCACCCTTAGAACACTGCCCCAGAGCCACCCTGGCCCAGCCATCCCAGTCCTCTGGGCCTTCCACCACTGCTCTTCCACCTCCCACACCTATGGAGTTGAGGAAGACCCCAAGGAACAAGAGGACACCTGCACAAATCAAAAGAAGATGAGGTTTCACTGCTTCAGAGGTCAAGCCTGCTCCAAAATCTCATTTCTGTAAACACCATAAGGACCATAAGCTTGAAGTGACCGTGATCTTGGGATGAAAGTTTACAAAGAGCCCTTTATAACCGTGTTTATAACACAGTGTTTTGGGTTGCTCCATGTGCTCAGTTCCAGCCCTGGAACAGAAATTCCTTTATTGTCTGGTTGTCAGAAAAGGTCATTAAACCTCTTCAAGGATAAAACAGGTACCACAGAGTGCATGAACAGAGCTCTTGGCCACAGAGCCCACGGGTGAAAGCACTTCAGCCAGCACAGAGATTCCCTTTGCAGCATCCCAAGGGCCGGTGCCCTGCTGTGGCCTCCCTGCAGCCCCATTCCTGCTGCTCGTGGTGCCAGCAGGAAGTGCCCACCAAACATCTCCTGGGCAGTGCCAGCTGCAGGCCCAGCAGGGCAAAGTGTCCCTTCCCAGGCTGCTCAGCATTCCTCATCCAGCTCCTGGATTTCCAGCCCTGCTTTGCAGAGTCAGACACACCAAGTCAGATTTCCTTCAGTTACCTTTCCAACCCACAAGGTGAGTGAGGCAGCAGAGGAAGGCACAGCACCAAAGCTTCCATGTTCCACTTCCTGGCACGTTAAACTCCCCCACAAACCCTCTGCCCCAAATTCCAGCCCCTCTGCCTGGCAGCAGCTCCCGGCTCAGGATTACACTGCAGAGCCAAGGGATTCAACACACGCAGCATTTTTCGGCAGTAGAGGTTTCCTAGTCCTGGCTCTGCAGCCTGCAATTACTGCATCTTTGCTGATGTCAGCCCTGCTGCCTTCCCTACAGCACTCTGCGTGGAAAAACTGCGTTGGGACTTGGGCTACACCAAAAAAAGAGCACAGGATGGGATTGTACACGAGGGCTGTGAACGGGCTCCCAGCTGGACCTGCTGCTGTGGGGTTGGAGGTTCTGCACGGGAGGCTGTGAGCTCCTTGTGCCCACCGCAGCCCTGCTGGTGTCGGTGGGAAGCTGCCACCAGCCCTGCCCAGCTCTGAGCACGCCACACGCAGCTCCCGTGCGGGGATCCCGTGCTGCTTAATTCAATTTGGCAGATAAGGCCGGGGAAAGGCATTGATTTCCTCCCCTTGCTCCCTCCTTCCCTTCCATCAATTTTCCCAGATAAGCAGCCTGTGGCTCAGGTCCTGCTGGTGACGGATGCCTTGTAATTGCTCTGAATGGATTATCCCCAGACATGGAGCAGGCATTCACAGAGCACAGCTGTAATCAGAAACACTCGCACCCGGGAGAGGGGCTCTGAGGAGCAGACAGCTGCCTCTGGCCTCTGCCTTGTCTCTCTGCTCTTATATTAAGCCCAACTTTATGTATTTATATTTTTAATACAGTAATATCCAGGACATCCACTGAAATCAGGGTCCAGATGGGCTCAGTGCCATCCCAGCCCTCAGAATTGATCTCTGCTTCTGACAACGTCACAACTCGGGCTACAAAGGGACTGTCCACCTCGCTCACATCTTTCTAAAGATCTTGCAAATTATTATTTGGCTAAATAAGAATCCACCCACTTGAATGGGTAACATCACTCCAAACCTGGGAAATCCATGCAGACATACTCTGTCCTGGCAATTGCTGGCTAAAAGACATGAGATGAGACAGTTCTCACCTCAGTTTATTGCTGCTTTTCTCCCTCTGCCCAGACTTAATTGTCAGCAGTTTGTTTATCAAGATCTCAGTGACTTTCTAATTTGTATGTCTGGGGAGAGAAAACCCATGAATAACTAAGTGTGAGACAGACTGTTACACGGGAACAGCCATTTGATCCACTGTATTTTAACTTTGTGCAATTATCCACAGCAGCCCAGTACCAAGGGGCAGCACATCCACATCCAGGATATTTAAACTGAAAATCTGACCTACATCAAAGTCCTTTGCCCTGCAAGCTTTCATTGAGGTAACTTAATGAATGAAGGAAAACAGTAGGACAGGCCTCAGCAAGGAAAAGCTGATCCTGTCCTACATTCCCTGTTGCTGGAAGCTCTCACACACTGAGGTTTCCTCCTCCAGCACTGGTTTTCCTCTAGGATCCCTGCATCAAACAACAGAACATGGATTGTGCTGGAGGCAGCAGGACTCAGGTGCTCTCATCCCCTTTGGTTTGGTGCTTGTGCCACCCTGGTTTTCATTCCCTGCTCCTGCAGCATCAGTTTGGTCACCCAGTGCAGGACAGGGCAGTGGCACCTCCACAGGGAGGGTTTTGTGCTCAGCATGAACAGTGCAAACTTCACTCCTCCAACCTTTAATTCTAACCAAACCCCAATCCTCCTCTGAAACAAAGTCCATCTAACCCCACGTTCCAGCTCCCTCTGCTATCTGTGAAAGCAACAGGAATTCTTTCCTGGAGCAAATGAGGTGTTGCTGCTGGAATTGGGAATCCTTCCCTGCAGCCCCCACCCCTCCCTGGCCAGCACAGCCCTGCAGGGCCTGGCCTCAAGTGGTGCCCATTCCCAGAACTCCAGGGAGCGACACCTCAGAATGTTTCACACTGATTTTTTAAACGTGCAGAAACCAAACACTCAGGGAAAAAAGAGCTTTGTTAACAAATCATACAACACAAACCCCTTCCCCATTTTTGCCCCCCCAGAAGCAGCCTGCAGGCAGGGGCAGAGGGGACAGTGGCTCTGGGACCACACGTGCACAGCCTGGCTCGTGCAGCTGGGAGATAATGGGCTTTGCAGGTCACTGGCTCTTGAGCACTGTTATCACTGTGTAACATACACCTTGTTGTGTCTTACTGCTTAATTACAGCTGATACACAGGCCATAATATTGCTTATCATTAGCCAGAGGATGACAATTACCATTCAAGATTAAACAGCTTGCTTCCTTCAGTCAAGTCTCCATGTGACACTTCCTTGCCCAGGAAAAGATTTGCACATGCAGAACAAATCCCCAGACTAATTGGGGAGGTGCCCCTCACAGGGAGGTGGAATTTTGGAAGCACACGTAGCAGATGAACATCACCAACATTCACTGCAGGGTTCAGCAGAACCCTGAACTTGAGGTGAAAATGGCATTTCATAGAATTTCTAAAGTCTCTTGGCTTTATCAGGCCTCTTGTTTCTGAAATGGACACAGTGAACAGAGAGTTGGAAGCAGTTGGAAAGCCTGGACTATTAAAGGATCAGCAAAACTGCTGAGGCTGCACAAGCTGAGCTGTCATTAAGTAGCTTCGCCCTTTCCACAAAGCACAGATGTGTTCCTGTGCACAAACATGTTTTTGTGTCACTGTGCACAGACAACACGAGAACTGCTGGGAAATACTCTGCACTGAAACCCACCCAGGCCTGAGAGGAGACTGCACTACTGATCACCTACAAAAAAAAGAAAGCAGAAAGACTGAGTGAGAACCCTGTCCCTGCACCTCTGCTGAGCATTTCTGAGATTCCCCCAGAGCAAAGCCTTTCCCTCCAGAACATAAATGTGATAACATACAGTCGTGATGACTCGTAATGTCACAGGTCAAGGGGTTTAAATCTCGTGTCCTGTATTTTGTCAACTCCCATTTATCCCATCCAGCACAGCACAAGGGTACCACGCATAAATCTTCCAAAAATGCGTTCTGATCTTTCACCTACAGTAGATTAAAAATAGCCCAGAGCAAAGAGCTTTTAGCATTTTGTCATAGCAATTTCTCCATCAAATAAGATGGATCGCCAGCTCCACAGGGAAGGAATGAACCCACCCTGAGATCAGAGCCTGGAAAAGGCTGAGTTCCACCTCCGAGGAGCAGGAGTTGTGCCCTGGGTGGAAATCCCTGCTGAGCCCTGTTGCAGCACAGAACATCCAGGGAGGCTTTTCTTTCCTCCTTCCCTGCACACTTTTCATTTAAGCCTCCCCTGAGCTTCAGGGAGCTCAGGCAAAATTCTCAGGTCCTGGTTTGGAGTTTGAAATCTTCCAGCATGACTTTGGGCACAACTCCCATTTCAGGTTTTATTTTTTAAAAGTATTATTTGAAGGCAGGTACTAATTTTGGCTATCCAACGTCATTATTAGAGCTGCAGCCACTCGAATTTTCTGCAAGCCTAAAGGCCAGAAAGTGAACAGCCACAACAAAACATCTTCCTCTCATTACCCCGCTGAATTATTCTGTTATTAAGCCCTGTTATTTCTTAGGGGCTTGTGATGATCTTGCAGCAGTGAGATGCACATTAAAGCACAGAACACCTTTTCACTACCTGCACAAGCAAATCTTGACTAAAACCTCTCCTGATCCATTAATATCTGCTGGGCATTAATGGTTCCCTTTCAAAACTTCCAGACTTAACTGCCTGAAAGTGAATCCACTTTTCTGTTATCAGCTGGCTTGATAAAAGGTCCAGCCCATTGCTGCAACTGGGCTTTACTTGTGTCTTTATCTCACCACAGCCACAGTTGCCAAAGTGGAATAGATGTCCAAAGAATTTATTCAGGAAACTAAAGCTTCCAAAGCTGCAGCTGCTTCCACATGAATTCAGTGATGCACAGTTTCCCAGCAGCTCACAGAGACTGGAACATCTGTTTACCAGACACCTTTATGACATTCTACCTCAGTGTGCTGAGATCTCAAGAGTTATCACATTAAATCTTGCTGAGGTGCTAAATAAACTGCACTCAAAAAATCCCACAAAAAAACAAAAAACAAACAAACAAAAATCCCCACCCAAAACCAAACAAAAACCAAAACAGCAGAGCCTTCCCAATAACCCAGAAAATCCTGAGAAACAGAATTTGTGCACTCTGCCACAATTCAGGGCCCAACTTTGAGGTTTTCCAGAGAGGCTGCCCTTTTATTTCAGGCTGATTGCAGATCCCATTGTATTAGAACACAGTAGACATAATATCATGTATTAAATATATATATATATATAAATATCAGAAAACCAGCACCTGTAACAGAGATGTGCAGCTCTCACTCAATTCAAGTTATCAATGAGCACTTTCAGCATCATGTGAGAGAAACTGGAGCATCACCTGTGAGTCAGAACTGGGTGAAACCTACAGAAAGCCCAGTATTTCCTCCCGGTTCCCCTTTTCCAAAACACATCCTCATTTTCATCAGATTTTACTTTTGCACCAGGGAAACAATCTCTGCTTTGCTCTCCACTGTCACAGCTGGGACAACCTCCCACATCAGAGATTTCCAGACTTTTCCAACGGGATACTCATCAAGAAAAGAGCCTTCACCTTCCTTCCTCTCAAGCCCACACTGTGGCTCTTGGATTAGAGCAGAAAACATGGGGAAAAACACATTTAGGCTTTGGACCAGATGATCTTTAAAGCTCCTTTCCAACACAAACCATTCTGTGATTCTATGACACTTGTGGTATTAGTGTTTATGTTTTTCCACAGGTTTTTTTTAACAGGCCTTAGGGCACCACTTGTGGGGCCAAAGTAATGTGGATTCACATGATCCCGTCACATGTTCCCGTTGGTTTTGATGCCAGGATCAAGAGAAGAGATCCTGTGTTATTTTTATGCTTCTGTTACATTTATGTTATTTTAGCCTCATTAATGGGCCTGTGGAAGGAGAAGGGCCCATGAAAAACACACACAAATGCCAGGACGTTGGGTTAATTCAGATTTAACTGAACATTAAAGTATCCTCAGGGCACCCTTTGTGGTTTGGGGAGCGGGGCAGGGGGGCACAGGCTCTTCAGTGACAACAGTGCAGATTCCATCTGTTGGACACTGCAGAGTTCTCTGGCCACTGAGTCACGTATGAAACTCTCTGACACACAAAAACCTGCAATTCCCTGTTCTGCAGCAGTGAGAGAAGACAGAAAACAAAGGTACAGCTGCTGAACTGCCCACCAGAAGCCAATCCAAAAGGAGGGAATGGGGTGAGTCAGGCAGGGCCAACAACATCCTTAAAGGGAAGATGAGAAAATAAAGCAAAACATGTTAATCGCGCCTCTACTGAAAGATATTTGTGATTTTTATCACTCATCTTTTGGTGTCCTGTGGATTGTTTACACTGGAGGATGGAGGTGAGTATGAGATCCAGCCCCAGGTGAATTGTGACACCACAGATAAGGAAGGGCCTGGTTCTCCCAACCCCAGTCAGTGATGGAAAGAAACATCTCCCAGAGCCACCCGGTCCCTTCCAGCACTGAATCAGGCAGATTCCCCATTTTCTTCCAGCTGCCAGTCATCCTAATACCTTCTTATCTGCATCCTCAGGATAAATCCTGTACGCATTAGAGCCCAAAGGGCTCTGACAATTCCAGCTAAGGTACACTCAGAGGGGACTTCTCCCTTCCCTGCAGGGTCTCACATCCCTCCTGTGGCAGGAGGATCCTGGAGCTCAGCAGCAGAGACCCAACACTGCCCTCTCTGCCCCTGCCCTTGGTCCCACACCACGCTAATTTCCCATTTATAAGCAGTTTATATGGAGGCAATAAACTATTCTCAGGTGTTATAAACGTTTTACGGGCTGGGGCACTGCACACGCTGGGGTGAACAATTATTTACTAAGGCGGCCACTAATCATTTACAAACTGGGTATGAACTGAGGCTGGGTGTAATCCCCTGCTCTGTGCAGTGCCTCTTATCTTGGCTGCCCCACTGGGACTGGCCAAGGATCCCCACAGTTCAAAGATTAACCAACCACCTCAGGGCAGGAGCAGCCAAGCTTCCCAACGAGGAGTTGTGACAGGCTCGCACCTACCACATGCTGGAGTAACAAAAGTACAATAAATACAGGAAAGTTCACTAAACCTCCTTATCAAATGACCCAAATTTCTCAGCCCTGATTTTTTCCTTATCTACAGTTTCACCACCTGTTTGTAGCGATATAAAGGATTGTGCCAAAGTTCCTGGATAAGGTGCTGCAAATCTTTAAACCCCCTGAATTTTAGGTGTCCTGATCTGATGGGCGCTTTTCTTGACCACCTGGGAGAGTTTCCTGTCCAGTCTGGAAGGATACAAAGGAATGGCTTTATTTCTTTGGCATTTTTAGTTGGGATGAGTCAGAGAGTCGTGAGCTCAAACTGCTGAACACACTGGTATTTTCAGACACCTCAAATGCCTCTATGACACAAGAACATTATGAAATATAAAACATTTCTTTACTGTCAAACCAACATTGCCTTGTCCTGCCAACAACCTGCCCGCTGATTGGGGTTTCTGTGGATTTTTTTTTCCCTCAGCATGAGTTCAAATCCTGTGCACTTCTGCCATATTTCAATTATCCTTTACATAAGTGATCTCGCATTAAATCTGATTTAGGATGAGTTCACAATACCGAGCATCTGCACAACAGCGTTCCCTTCAGCAAAGCAGCTTCCTCTGGCAGTATTTTCCATGCTTCAAAACTACTTGTGAACCAGCAGAACTGAGAGTCCCTCTTCCAGCACTTCCTCCTGCAACAGGTGTGTGCTTTCCACATGGAATTTTGCAGCAGAACCCATTTCCCCCTTGACCATTACAACCTGCTCCTGCACGGAAGGTGACTTAGACGATAAATCAGCCACCCCCGGGCTCTAATCTGAGGAAATGTTTGAGCAGATCCCCGACAAAGCCAAAAGGAACTCCACGGCCACTGAGTGGGACTATTCACTTGCTCAAGCACGTGCCTGAGCACTTTCCTGAATGGAGCCTGTGAAGCCAAGGGCAGCCCGGGCCTCTGTAACCCTGGAGATACACCAAGTGTCCGGGCTGTGTTTGTGGGCCTGATAAGCTCTAATCTGATAAAGACTTCACCACCCCAGCTGCGTCAGAGCCGCGCTGGAGCAAGTGGATATTACAAGGGTGCTGCTTATCTGGCTGAGAACAAATGGAAACTCATTCAAAGAGCTCAGTGCCTCGGAGATAAAGCTGGGGAGGCCTTGTAGGGCGGGCACGAGGAGATGAGGTTATCACAGAGACAGACAGGCCTGAGAAACCCCACCTCTTCATTACAGTGGCAATTAAAAGATAAAAGTCGTGGACCTTCAAAAGCTGTAGAGGTGTCTCATTCCAATTTGAATCACTGGATGTAAAGCGCTTACGAGCTTTGAAAATCTGGATCCTATTGGCGCTGATTTTAAAGGGCAATCAAATTTATATTACACCTTTTAAAAAGACCTGTCTGTCCCCATTCATTCTTCACGAGTCGTTGGAAAAAAATGAATCTGCAAATTTAGGTTAGAAAGGGAAGAATCCATAAGGGAAGCACTTTCCATATTTCATATCGTTCCCTGTGATGGAATAGCAGCTCCAAGGAGGATCCCAGCACCAAAAATGAGCCCTTCAGTTTGGGGCAGGACAACAATTAAGACATTTTTGTGCGATGAACACCTGTGTACCTCTCCAGTTGACTCAGTGACAGCTACAGGGACACAGCGCCTTCAAAAACAATGCTCAATACTAAGCCACTGATGACTAGCACTGAAATTTCAAACAGAAGTATTTCCTCTCTCAAAATACGCTAGGGCTAAAGGAAATTTAAAATAACTCTTTTTTTTCCTTCCTATATCTTGAAAACCACTCTGTAACAAGGCCAAACCCTACAGAATGGGCTGTTTTCTCACCCAGTAAAACAGAGCACCGGCCAGTTTCATTTCCCCAGCACTGAAACGCTTAAATTCCCTGCTTCACTGAAAGAATTGCAGCTCCGAGCTCCACTCCGTGCACTGTTTCAGTTCTCAGGAGGTTTGTTTCCCACAGCTGCTCTTCAGCCAAGCTGTGAATGAACCTGAAAATTCATTTGAAAACCCCTCTATGGTTTCTCATGCTTTCGCAATTACAGTATAGCTTTCCTCAACATTTACACCACCCCCTGCAGGGAATTCCCCCCGGCACAGGGCTAAAATTTACCAGGAAGCCTTGTAAACCCTGATAAGCGTTTCATCTCAAAGAAGGCAAAAAAACTTGGTTTTCAAGCGAGTCTGGGAAATTTTCTTTCGCAGGCCCCGTGATTGTGCCGTGGAAGTTCGGACTCTCAGAGCTCTGTGATCCAGCTCTGGAGCCCTCCGAGGAGACTGAGAGGACTCACATTAATGTGAGCCTTCAAAGTGCTCCTGTCTGTCACTTGTGACTCAGTAGGAAAGTACGAGAGCTGCGGTTGGGGACAGCCCTCCCTGCCATGAGCAGAGGCTGACGTAGAGCCTGGGGGACTTTGTGGGAAATGGCACAGGAGCCGCTGCCCGGGGGGCTGCGGTTTCTCCCCTTCCAGGAGACAGCAACAGGGCGGGCAAGATTCGGGGGGTGCAGAAAAAGGGTTTGCAAGGATCGGGGTGCAGACTGAAGGTGTGCAAGGATCGGGGTGTGCAGAAAAAGGGTGTGCAAGGATCAGGGTATGCAGAATAAAGGTGTACAGAAAAAGAATGTACAAGGATCGGGGTGTGCAAGGATCGGGGGGTACAGGGATCGGGGTGCAGACTGAAGGTGTGCAAGGATCGGGGTGTGCAGAAAAAGGGTGTGCAAGGATCCGGGGCTGCAGAAGAAGGGTTTGCAAGGATCGGGGTGTGCAGGGATCGGGGTGTGCAGAATAAGGGTGTGCAAGGATCGGGGTGTGCAGAAGAAGACTGTACAAGGGTCAGGGTGTGCAGAATAAGGGTGTGCAAGGATCGGGGTGACCCAACTCTTCACCGATTTCACTTGCATTAGTGATCACTGAGGTCACAGTTCGCACATCAGGGCGACAGTCACCATGGAAACCACTGAAAACTTCTGTGCGATGTTGTAAAGAGCTGGGGAGCTGCCTGCCCTGGACAGGAAAGTCTCCTGCCAGGGTGCAGCTCCCGGCACTGGGGCATTTCCTTCATGGCTCAATCACAGCTCCACATCCCAGCCCCTTTCCTGGCACATCCCGGGCTCCAAACACACCGGGGGCTCCCTGGGGGAAGATTCTGCCACAACCCAACAGTCAGCCCCCAAACTCACACCCCAGGACCCCAACAGAAGCTCTCAGTTTCAATTCATATTCACAAATCAAACGGATTTCAAATTCTTCAGAATGCGTTTGCAAAATATTGATGGTCGTCATCTTATCTAATATGGGATATAAAAATGTATCTTATCTATAATCTGGCTACTTAAAATCAAGGTAATAATTTAACAAAACCCCGTAAAATGAAAATCCACAGTGTGGGTTAGTTTCTGATGAGGCCATACCAAAAAAAGATGCCTCCATTTGATACATTGAGCCCATATATTTAATATTTACAACTTATATGTGACTAGATTTTTCACTGTCCACTACTCTGCTTTTCCTAGACCTTTAAATAAACAAAGAGGTGAACCTGGGACACTTCTCCCGTGGATTAGCCCTTGAAACTGTGGTGTTTTGGGGACAGGAACTTCCTACAAAGTACGAGCACAGCTCTAGAGTAGTAAATCTTTGTTCTTTCCTTTTAGCCAGCACATCACAGAACAATTAATATTGTTCAGAAGTGTCTTACATATTCAAAATGTGCTCCTGCATAAAGTTCATGCCCGTGAACCCCATTTTAAATCAGTACTTGTGGCTGATCAAAGGAAATCACTGACACAGAGTCAGCTACAATGACACTCGCTGGAGCATAATTTAAATAAACACCATGTAAACAACCTCCTGAGACACGTTCACGTTCTCTGAGAAGCAAAGGTGACATGAAAGGCAACAGGGGGGAGGGGTTTAGGCAGATTTTTCTCTTCAAGTAACAGAAATCAGTACCAATACATCAAATGTGCACAGGAATGTGCCCAAACATTGAGGGCAGCTGACACAGAACAGCTCAGGCTGGGATTGGAAACGTCTCAGCTCTCTGAATCCGGGTGACTGCATTAAAACCTCTTCTTGGGAATGGTCTCCGGCTTCAAACCCTACCTGGGAACAGTTGAGACAAATACCAGCCTGCACAGGCCAAAATTCTGCCAAGCAACATTCCAGCACTTCACTCGTACAGTATCATGTTCCACACTTGAGGAACATTCCTGGGAACATTCCCAGGCATCCTCGGTTTTACTAGCGTGGACACAGCCTAAGATTTCCAGATGCTCACTAGAATAAAGTTTTTTACTTGGACACTGTCATCTGAACAGAGAACCCAGAAAAAAAAAACCAAAAAAAACCAAAAAAACCCCCCCAAAAAAACCA
>VXBN01011446.1:115372-125799 GCA_013397395.1 Sinosuthora webbiana
AAAAAAAAAAAAAAAAGAAGAAGAAAAAGCTTTATAATGGCAGATTGAGTATTAGAGTTAACATTTCCTAGGAGGGATTCCAGGTCCAGTTTGGAAGCAGCAGTGTGGAGAACTTGCCAGTGAGCTGTGTGCTCATCAGACCTTCACTGTGCCCTGGAACAGTCACAGCAGGTCTGGCAGATCCCACCCAAGCCCCACTGGCTGATCTTCACTTTGGAATTAAAAAGGGATCTCCAGGCAGAACCCCACCCCAGCTGTGAAGTGAAATCACAAGTGTGAAAGCCCACACAGAACGCAGGTTCCTGCCCACGAGCCTGAGGTTTCCCCTCTCACCTCCCTCACCCTCCCAGTCCCCTTTGATCAGCACAAAAACTGTGTCACCTTCACCCAGGGAGACACCAGTGACAGCTGCTGGGCACATGCACCTTCAGGCTGGGACAAGAAGTTCCAGGAAAACCAGAAAAATACTCCAGGATGTTCAGAAAGGCAAACATTGGGAAGAATCACTGGAAAAGGAAGAGAAAACAGAGAGAATTTCTTTGTCCCCAGGTAAATCTATGAGTGTGCCCATATTTGGGTCCAGTAGTGACCTTTTCCCCATTTCAAAAATGGAAATAGGTCTGGAAAAGGCACAGAAAATGGAGGGGAGGATTATAATAATTAATCAGACTGGGCAACACATTTTCCATAGAAATATTTTTAAATGGTTTAAAAATTCTGATAATTACTTGAAAAAAAAAATCATTAGCTTCCTTTGATTTCTAATTCCTGATGTTACTGGATCACATTTTCTTGAGGTTTTTTTCCCCCCTCTAACTTCAAAAGCCACAGAAACCCAGCTTTTAAAACACAAACCCCAGAGTCCTATGGCAGGAACCTCGAGGTGGGCTTGACAAAACCTCCCAAGTATCACAATGTTAAAAACCAAAGAGTTGGCAAAATACCTCAAATTTGAGGAGGTGAAGAAATATGAGTGGCACTAGACGGACTTGAACAGCTGTACATATTTCAGCCCAAGATTTTAAAATTTCTGTCAAAATATTGCAGTGAAAAAACCAACATTCTCCATGGAAGGCAGCTATTTTCAGTGAAAATGCTATTTTATAAAACCTCTATTTTCCATTAAACACAGTTTTGACAGAAATTTTTCAACTATCCTTATTCAGTGTTATGCTCTGTAGTTGGAAATGTTAGCAGTTTTTAGGCTGTCTCTACAACTGCAAAGATTTATAGGAACTTGGCAAAGATGGAAAACACACCAAAAAAAAAAAAAAATCTGATTTAAGACTCATCTCTGTCCTTCTATATGACACACATCCCTGGAAATTATTTTACAGAAGTTTAATAAAATACAAGACAGTGACACAGCACAGCAATGCTACTTCAAAACTATTATTATTTTCCTGATTATTGTTCCCCCCAAAAAAAATTATTGGCAAAGCATCTCTCCTCTATTAGCCCTGGATAATTCCTTTTTGGTTTAACAAACTACAGGGGCACTTCTTCCCCCTAGGCAGGTGCTGGTACCTCTGGTCAGTGTGTTGATTTGGGGATTCTGTAGGTGGAGTTGCCCATTTCTGTCCTTTGGGATTTGTGGACTGTGCAGAATTCCCTGCTGGAATTACGCAGGACTCCCAGGCTGGCTGCTGCTCCCTGGGTGTATCACGTTACAGCCCAATCTGAATTAAAACTGGGGGGAAACAGGGAATCAGAAGGTGCAAAACAAGTATTCGGAAAATCAGAAACCCACTGCTGTAGAGGAGAAAGAATCCCAGAGGATTTTGAGTATCGTGTGATGAGCAGCGCTTTTTTAAAGCTTTCCAAAAAGTATTTACAGGGGTTTGGGGCTCTGCAGCCTCCCCACTGCGTGCTGAACTTTGGCCAAGCCAGCAAATCCTCGGGAACAGGATCCCACCGGTGACAAAGGGAAAGAGGAACCACAGCCATGACCTTCACACAGCCCAGCCCAGCCCTGCAAAGGGACGGGGGACTGCAGAGTCCGGGGCACTGTCACACTGTCCCACCCTCCCTGCTCCTGGGACACCAGTCCCACAGGGATTGGGATATCACTGGTGGAAATCAGGGTCTCTCCACTCAGTCTGGGGCTGCATTCAGAGCTGCCAGTGAAACGCTGGGGTCACACAGCGTTACTGAAAACAGGACCTGGATTTTGTTGCCACTGTTAAAGATGTTTCTCTTGTCCCTCCTTCATCTTGCTCAGGGCTCACAGAGTCACAATCATCAGCAAAGGTCCCTGAGCTTGCAGTCAGGGCTCTGGGATGAGAGGAAGTCTGCAAGAGTTTTTTAACCCACAATTACACGCACACCAGCCAAAGTCAGGCAGAGCCCAGGCACAGAACACCTCAGACCTAAGGGAATGAAAGAGCAAAAAAGAAAACCAAGGCTGAAGCAGATCCAAGAGAAGGAATCTTCCACACATACAAACATCCATCCCCACCTGACTGACTAGAGAAGGATGCAGGGAGACAACAGGCTGTTTCCAAATCAGAGACGTGTACACATGTACACTCAGAGTTTCTCCTAATTGTCTCTGTGGAACCCCTAAATATCCAAAATATCATTATAAATCCTTCCTTCCTGCAAGCCAGCATTCCCCAGCCCGTTCCATCTCTCACTTCCCCCACAAAAATGACAGACTGACTCTAAGCTCCCACCTGCATAAATCTCCTACAGACAACCACAAATATTTTAGCTATGCTGATTTATGGAAGCACAAGCAAGACTAAACCAGGAGATCTATCCTCCATGCACAGTGACTGATGGCTCGCTGCAAATCTTTCCATTTAAAGCACTGTCACTTTTGTAGTTCCATAGAGAGAGAGAAAAGAGGGATAAAATAACCTGCAGTAATGCAACTTATGGCAGCTCCTGGGGAAAAAAACCCCAAACATTTGTGCAACCTGATTTCTTCCAAGTTTTCCTGCATAAGATCCTTGCTACTAATTGAAGAAATTCTTTTTGGGAGAGGAGGTGAAAACAGCTGAGAGACCCCTCAAGTCCTCCTCCTCTCCCTCTCCCCATTCCATTTTCTAACTTTGACCACAGCAATCCTGATTTACAGCCAATGGGAAGTTGACCAGTGTTTTGAGGCTGATGCTTTAATATCCATGGATTGAAAGGATGAATGAAGGTGGGGATTCCCTTCTCAAATTTAACTCTATCAATAAACAAAACCAGGCTGCAGCTCCTGATTCCAGAGCCGTTAACAGGAAAGGCTGGGAGAAGCTTTGGAGGCCACCAGGCCCAGGAAACTCCCCTTGACCTCGGAGAGCACCCACCACAGATGGGATCAGTCTGACAAGAAGGAGACCAGCACGGCTGAGTTTGCTCATGGGAGATAAACAAACAAGACAAACTGTGCCCAACAGGAGCCCTGTCAGCGTCTGCCTCGGTGTGTCCACACTGGGTAACACCCCCACGGAGGCAAGAGCCTGCAGAGGACACTGAGCCCCTTTGGTTGTTTCAAGACCTGTGTTTTGCACAAGGACATCCACAGGGACAAGTAATGCTGCTGGGGCATCGCTTCACTGCTCCTCTGCTGAGCAGTTTCAGAGCTGGGCTGGGATCTGAAGTCACAGAGCAAATCAAGAGGTTTTTGTATCCTGGCTCCAGCAACACCACATTCCCAGCAGTTCCCTTCCCTGCACTTCCCTTGCACTGGGCTAAGTGGTGCTTGTGTCACCTGGTGGCACAGGCAGGCCCTGGAGCAGCTGGGTTCTTGCTGCTCTGCTGTCTCTGAGTGGCAGCACCACAGAGCAAATCACATCTGGGGCAGCTCTGAAATGCAACTCACTCACCAAACCTTCCTGGGCATGGGGCAACTGTGTTTTCACATCCCAGCTCCAGGAGAGAAAGAGGGATAAAATACCTGTTGCTCCTCTCTTTATCTCTGGAATTCAGAGCAGGACAGGTATATCTGAACTGCAGTGGGTATTTCAGGGCATGTTACGTTGTCTACGTGGTCAGTATACAGAACCCTGGGCTCAGTTTCCTCTCCAGGGTCTCTAAAGAATCACTTCCTTTCTCTAGGCCTTAACTTCCTCAGTCAGTGAAATGGGGAAAGTTAAATCCACTCTCCTCAGAAATATCTTTAGTGACAAACCTTTGTGCAATAGCTAATTGTGCAATATCATTAATAAAGGAGAGGACCAGTGGCCAAGTACTTTGGGACATTCCCTTCCATATCAGTGACAAAGTTATACAAGTTTTTCTTTAATTTCCTCTTCCAATACTCACTAGTGAAACTTCAGAACACTTGTACTTACAGGAAACTTTGCCTTTTCTTGCTATGATTTAAAAAATCAAACAAAACAGTGGCAACATTCTGTACTTTTTTTTACCAGCCTGTAAATCCAGCTCAAAGATGGGAAAAGAAAATCCTGATTTGAGAAGGAAATTTAAAAAACCCTGAATTCAGTGACAGACACCCCAGTAAGATCTGGATCTGAGGGTTCCCCTGAAGCTGTGCACACTGAGACAGCCCTAAGTAAAAGCTGGACGTGGTTATGCAACTTGCAGCACCTTCAAACAGACAGTGCAACAAAAAAACCCCAAAGAAAAGCTGGAGAACAGGCATGAAAAGAACCACCGGTAAACAACTGGGTGGAAGCCACTCCTTTAAGAGTTTGTTTTTGCAGATCACCCTCTTCAAGCTGCAGAAGGTGACCAGGGAGGGCCTTTGTGATGCAGGCCCAGCACAGTCCCTGTGCTCTGTGCACCTGAGCTGCAGGGCTCACGCTGGGTGCAGGAGGAGAGCTCTACTCCCCATCCTGAGGCAGAAATGGAGGAATAAACGAGGGATCCACGGAGTCTTCGCAGTTCACGGGCTTGACCTACTTCAAAGGAGGACCAGGCAGGGCAGTGGCAGGTTCACGCTGTGAAGAAATTGTTGCTGCTCCAACCCACCGTGGCAGATTGCAGGATGCTGCTGTGAGGTCACCTGAACAGATTCACTACAGAATTCAAAGCCCCAGAGTGACCTATTTTACGTCTGATAATGAAATAAGATGCTGGGAATCGTTTCCAGAGAAGTACCTGGTCAGTGACTGCAGAGAAATGTCAGTGTAGTCAGCACAGCCCTCTCCAGTACTGCCTGACCTGCTCAAATAAAATACCCACACTCACTTTTAACCCATTATTTGTTTACTTTTACATTTTGAGAGCCTTACAAAGGACACGCAGTCAGAGACAAACCACACAAACGTCATCAGAATCGCTTTCTGATCTCAGACTCCTGTAAGGCAAAAGTAACTCCTTAATGACAACAATTTAAACCAGAAATTAAACCAGAGGTGTGTTTATGCAGTTGAATAGCTGATGAATAGCCATCTGAAAGAATTAAGAGGCAGGAATTTCAAACCTGAAGCAGTAATTTTTGTGCCAATATTGTTCCTTCTGACTTCCAACCCCTGCACATAAAAGGTGGAACGTATTCAGAGTTCACTACCAAATATTAGGACAAATTTTCCAAATGAGCTCAACTCCCAGCTTAGGTACTTAAATGATGGCTGAATTCCCAAAAACACACGGGACAAGGTCATGGCTAAAATGGTGTTTTGCTTTCTTTTGGTGCCTAGAAAATGGAGTTTTAGCAAAATCCAGAGGTTTCACTTCAACAGAAAAGAGGAACTTGTTTGCCACAAACCGGGAATCCGGCACTTTCTGACTCTTTCTGCAACTCCAAGGACTTGTTTTTCATAAAAGCTTCCTACTTGGAAAGCCAACAGAAGCCAAGAGCCTCAAAGGACAAGAAAGGGCCCCAGGAAAGGAGCTGCCTGTCTCTCTCCCCTGACATTCCGTAACAAACCAGACACAGACCGTCCCCTGCCCCGCTCTGACAGCGGAGGGCTTCGGGACACAAAACACGGAGCCCAAGGATCACAGAATCCCCACCTCACTTCTTGTTTTCTCCCAAAGCTGCATGACCTCACTGCTCAGGAACTGATCCTGGAGCTGTGCAGGGAATGGGTGGGAAGTGGCTGGATCCTGGCTGGATCCTGGATGAGTCGTTAGCACGTTGTGCTCATGCTGCACTTCTCCCAGCATCCAGTATTTTTTGGTTTTGCCTTGAAAACCAGCACAAGGGATGGAGAGGCTGGGAATGTATTTTTTTTTTTTTGTGCAGGGGAGAAGAAAATGCATTTCAAACTGAGCAAGAAAGCTGCCTCTCCAAACAGCGAGAGGGAAGGCTCAGGAAACCAAGCACGTGCAGGATTTTGCACATATGAAAACGCTCTCATGAAATGAGAGAATCTGTAACTTTGCAGCCTGGATTTTTCCCTCTGCACAGGGACCAAGGACTCTGCTGATGTGCTGCAGGTGCCTGGCATGCCAAGAGGGATGGATTTGTGGAGAATGAGCTGAGGATGCCTCTGCCAGCTCCTCTCGCCGCA
The DNA here is from genome assembly GCA_013397395.1 of Sinosuthora webbiana. Classification (NCBI taxonomy): domain Eukaryota; kingdom Metazoa; phylum Chordata; class Aves; order Passeriformes; family Sylviidae; genus Sinosuthora; species Sinosuthora webbiana. Next base: position 121,786 of record VXBN01011446.1, read on the forward strand.
GGTTGCAGGATTGATGTTGTAACAGGCAGACTTCAAAACTGCAAAGAACGTTCCTTTAAACACGAGGGTCAGATGGTTCTGATCAAAAGAAAATAAATCAGAAAAGCAAACAAATGCATTCAGGAGGACAAGTTTCACCATGAAAGGCGAGAAGGTCTTTTTTCTTTGCCTGCTACCACCCTTATCATCCTGAAAATAATGATTTGGGAAGCAGATTTCAATATATGCCATTAAAAAAAAAAAATCAGTGGTCAGCCTGGAGGGAAGGGTGAACTACTCTGGATGTTCTAACCAATGAAATGATTTAATAACATCAGCTAGTACAGCTCACTTATAACTTTCATAAGCTTTCACACTGTGTTTTACTCACTTGAGAATTCTTGACAGCTGTTAAGATGCTTTCCAGGCACCCAATTAGGGCAGAGGAATGGTGCAATTCCAAAAATGATTTTCAGAATTTGTCAGAAAATTGACTAAATGATTGTGACTTTTTTTTTTTTTTTCTTTCAAAGAAAAAGGTATGATAGCTGACATTAAAATGTTTCTGGAGGAACAAATACTAAGGAAGTATTTGCACGTGGCAAACAGGCTGAAATCTGGGTAAGAACGAATCCACAGCGGTTCACAGGGCTGAGGAAATCACTTCTCCAGGCAGTCACAGACAATCAGGAAGGTCTGTTGCAGGTTTTATTTTTGGCTGGGTTAAATGTGATACATAAGATTATCAGATACACTGCAGGGAGATAAAGCAGCATAGAACAGAGGCAAGATCTGGGCTATTTAATGAAACACCTTCTGGTAACAATTCAGCCACATTAGAGGTCTGTACCCTGCAAACCTGGGCAGGCTGAGCAGAGGGTCTGACAGCAGAGTGGTGGTTGTGTTTTCTGAGGAGTTCATCTGAGTGCAAACCTCCTCCCATCTGTGAATGAGCAGGAGGACACACTACACCAAAACCTGGACAGAGCAGCTCTGTCCTGCTCCTCAGGCTGTCTGTGACCTGGCTCAAACCCCACTGTCCCCCAGACCTGCTCAGCACAACCAATACCTGGCACCAGGCACATGGCCTGGGCTTCAAAACTATCAAAAATGGACAGCTTGGGCACAATGGGATGTGTCCAGCCTTGTACAGAAATTTGGAAGTATCCACGCTCCACCCAGGACAAGGTAGTGCTGTGTGATCTGCATTGCTCTTACTCATTTGGCTTCAGGATTTTTTTGCAGGACAAGAACTTTACACAGAGTGGAAAAGAAAGCTCCTGAGCTCACTTTGTGGCTGACACCAGCTGTTTCTTGCAAAATTTGTCAGGTCACCCCACTTTCTGCATATAAAGTAGGCTTAAACAATGGTTTCAGATGCACTGGGAGAGCAAGATGAGCACACAGAGGTGAGCTGAAGTACGTAAAATGCTTCAAAATCCCTCAGCTGCAGACACCAAAGCAAATATTCATCATCTTAGAACAATGCTAGTGTTCAGAAAGCTTTCCTCCATTGTAACTGGGGAATTCACACACCCAGAGCACACACACTGCCCCTTTTCTTTAACCAAATTAATTTGGTACTACTGCAATCACAGAGCCTGACATGGTGCTTAGATCCCAGTTCATCCCAGTTCCTGGGGCGTGTGTTGTGGTCACCAGGACAAACGCAGGGTTTCTGTGCAGGACAGGCCACGTGCAGAGAGCCGTGAGTGCCAGGAATGGCGAGGGAACAGGGGCTGGGGAATGGGAATGCAGCACTGCCCTGTGCAGACAGAGCTGCTGCAGCAGGCCAGGAGAGCCCAGCAAAGATCTCCCTGTGGTCTTGGTGCCCCTGCACGGATCCTCATCCCACCAAAGCTCACGGAGCTGGGTGGTGGCAGCAGCTCCCGTGCTCATCCAGCGGGATACAGGACAAAAGGCTGGAGCAGAACGATCCCAGATGGAAGTTGCTGGTGCAGTTTGTGGGGTGAACTCAACTGCTCTCTAACATCACAGCTGCTCTGCGTGGCCAAGACAGCGAGTGTCACAGTGAAAGGGGAAAAGGGGCATTCTGCAGGAAGACTGAAGTGATCTGAAGCCCAGATAGAGGTTTTCAAAGGCTGGGCAGAGTGGCAGATGCCCGTCCGGTAATTCCTCCTGCCTTCATCTTCTGAGCTGTTCAGTGGCTGTGACTAATATCAGTCCTCCCACTTCTCCAGCCTAGTCATTTCAGCTGATATTTTAGAGTGTACCACACTGTGCTGACATGCCTCCACCCTCTGCGAGCTTTCCTGTTCTAGAGAGAGACACAGAGAGAATGACTCATGCAGCTCTCCTACTATTCGAGCCTTTTAAGCAAATTCAAAGGAAAGTTTTAAAGGTGCTCTCTTGATTTGGGAATGCCTGGGTGGGGTTTTCTTTTCCTGCGTGCGTTTGTTTTGTCAAATTACATGTAATTTTCCAACCTCTATGATGCTGAGACGTTTTAATAATTCATGAACCTTCCTGACACCATCAAACTGCAATTTGGAAATGTCAGAGGTACCCACTGGTACAGGCATTTGTGAATGCTACAGGAAAGGAAATGGAAAAGAAGAAGGATGGTAGAATTAGGTTGCTAAATGCCATGTCTGGCTTGTGCTCTGTTTGACAGCCATAATTAAGAGCTGAGGTGGTAGAAAGAGGAAAGTGAAAAACCTGAAAGGAAATCGTATAAAAAAACCCCTGATACTGATGCTAATTGGTAACTTTGGAACATTCTGAGAAAAAAGAAACACTGGAGATTGTTATTTAACTTTCAGAACATTCATGCCACGTCTAAATGCAAAATATTTTCTCACCAAATCTGGGGGGTTTGGGGTGACTTAATTGTGGTCTTGCAGTACCTGAAGGGGCCTGGAAGAAAGGTAGAGAAGGGCTATTTACAAGAGCCTGGAGTGACAGGACAAGGGGGACTGGCTTCAAACTGACAAGGAGTACGTTTAGACTGAATATTGGCAAGGAATCCCTGGCTGTGAGGGTGGGCAGGCCCTGGCACAGGGTGCCCAGAGAAGCTGTGGCTGTCCCTGGATGTGTCCAAGGCCAGGCTGGACGGGGTTTAGATCAGTGGAACAGGTCCCTTCCCCGTGGCAGGGGGTGGAACAGGCTGAGCTCAAAGTTTCCTTCCAACCCAAACCAGACTGGGATTACAAAAGGTACAACGGCAATTAATTCTGACTGCAATATGAGCAAAGAAACAATAAAACCAGCAGGTAATAAGGACTTGAAAGTACCTCTGTGGGTTTAACCAAACTTGAGATGTTTTGAAGGATCAGGCTGTAATTCAAATCTTCCTAAGGACACTACAGAACCTGCTTGCAGCTTCACCCAAACACAGCTGATGATGACGGCAATGGGATCATGGAAAAAAGAGCTGGATCACCACAAGGCAAATCCTCATCCAGGGCAGGTGCATGCAGCCAGCGACCTGCCATGGTCGTGTCACCATGAGGGACGCTTTGTTTCTGTGCCATGTAAAAGTGTAACTCTATTAAACCAGTGAGGGACACTCCACACTCTCTCTGGGGAGTCTGTTCCAGGGCTGGTGAAGAAGTTCTGCCTCATGTCTGGGTGGAACTCTGTGGACTCAGTCCCTGCCCGTGGCTCTGGTGCCATTGCTGGGCCCCGGAGGAGAGCCTGGCCCTGCTCTGACCCTCCGTGCACACAGGGACACCCGGGGACACCCTGGGCTGGGGGCCCCTCTCAGCTGGGGCTCCTCTCCAGGCTGAGCAGCCCCTCTCCCTCAGCCTTTCCTGGGCACGGAGATGCTCCGGGCCCTTCTTAAGCTCCGCAGCTTTCGCTGGCCCTGCTCCAGGAGCTGCCTGTCCGTGCTGTGCTGAGGCTCCAGGGCTGAACGCAGCACTCCAGCTGTGCCCGGCAGGGCTGTGCAGAGGGGCAGAGTCACTCTCCGTGACCCGGGAATGCCCCAGGGCCGACCGGGACCGCTCCCGGCAATTCCCGGCCCGGTGTCCCCGGCCCCGCGGGGCTGAGGGGCCCGCACCCGCCCGCGCCCCC
>VXBN01011446.1:126945-147235 GCA_013397395.1 Sinosuthora webbiana
GCCCAATAGCAGCTTCTGAAAAAAAGAAAATATAAAGGGACACCAACAAACAGCATCAACACTCCCAGCCAGCTCAACCCCCCTCACAGCTGGACTGTTTGTCTGACCTGGGAGGCAGCATTTTATCACTTAGAGATTGCAAGTTCGATTGCAAAGCCTGGGCTGATGGCTGGCTGGATAATTTGTCTCTCAGCTCCGAGAGAAATGATGGAAGTCAATTTGACAGCTGTGAGGCTCCCTAAGGATTCCAGACCCAAAGTGCACGGAGCAGTGACAGACACGCCGATGCGCTGAATATCAATGAAGCTCTGCCTGGGAATAATGCTGAGGCAATACAAATTGCACATGTTCAGCTGGAAGGTTATCACTATCATTAGAGTTATTAATTATTGTTATTATTATTTCTATTATTAAGACGTAACAGAAGCCAAAAGCTCCTCGTGGCCTTGTGGAAAGCAGATGAGTTCCCAGCTCTGACCGACACGCTGCCCTCCAGGTCAAGCAGCACATGGATGGAATCACAGAATTACTGAGGCTGGAAAAGACCTCAGAGATCATCAAGCCCAGCCTTTGACTGACCCTCACCTTGTCACCAGCCCAGAGCCCTGAGTGCCATGTCCAGGCCTTCCTTGGACACCCCTAAACCTCCCTGAGCAGCCCCTTCCAAGGCCTGACCACCCTTTCCATGGAGAAATTCCTCCTGATGTCCAACCTGAACCTCCCTTAGCACAGCTTGAGGCTGTTTCCACTTGTCCTGTCCTTTCCTCCCTGGGAGCAGAGCCTGACCCCTGCCTGCCTGCACCCTCCTGTCAGGGACTTGTGGGGTGCAAGGAAGTGGAGCTACAGAGGGTTGAGAAGATCCTGCACCACAAACAGCCACAGAGCTTTCCACTGGTTGGAGAAGCAACAGTCCTGGGGTCAGGGAAGAAATGGACTCATTTGGACCCAACTTTCCTGGGAGTGGAAACCCACTGCCTTCTCTTCTCACAGGGCAGGGAGCAGCCCCATGGATCTGGGAATGATCAGGCAGGATGCACAGCCAGGAAAGTCAGAACCAAAGGGCGAGGACAGAAGTGCTCATGGTTCTGGTGTCTGTTAAACCAACAACACAGACCTGCTGAGCTGGGAACAGCACAACTTGGCCATCACTACCTATTACTGCATTTTATAAGCTTAAAATAATAACACTCAAGCCTCTTATTGCTCGGTTTCTGGGATGGGTGGCAATAAACTGAACATCCTTTGCTGTCACTTGCAAACACAGGTGTTCTCGTGTGAAAGCCAACTTAGATTCTTTGCTTATTCTGACTTCTCTGGCTCCCTTGGCAAGCCTTGGGCAGTTGGCTTAAAGATCTTTAAATTTGAAGTCAAATGCAGCATTTGACATGAAAAAAAAAAATAAAAAAGAGGGAAGCCATTTGGACCCCCACCTCTAAGCAAAATGGCTTTTGTGCTCATATTCAAAACCACCTTTTTTGCCATTTGGAGGAAGAGGGATCAATTAAAGCAATATACTATAACCTGCTTACATAGCAGATTTATTCCTGAAAAACAGATTTACAAGGGAAACTCAGCTCAGTGGCAGCACCATCAATCCAGTCTGAAGCAGCACGATTGTTTGGCTAAAACTATGGCAACTGCACAGACACTAACATGCAATCCTGCTTTATTAAATCAAACCTCCAGTGAATCTGTTATCACCATAGTAACACTTAGTTATTACATGGAAACATGTGGAACTACAGTTGGATATTAGCATCTGGTTAGCATCTGCACAGTCTCTTATTCACTTTACTAAAATTATAATCCAGGCAGTGAAAAACTTAAGTAAAACTCTAGCTTGAAAGCCAAGTCCTGGTCTCAGGTGCATTATATTTAATGCACAGGTCTACGGTACATTCCCTAGACCTGGGTTTATAATTAGGGGCTTGGGGTGGTATTTAGAGGTTAGTTTATGTATCTCCTAGGATGTTAATGCACACAGTGTTGGTTGTAATAACATCCAGGCAAAAAAATTGCAAAACCATACGATAATTGCAACTGACCTTCCCCCTGAGCGCTCTCCCAAGCAGGTTTGCAGGGCCTGCTTCGAGCATTCCCCAGCTCTGAGCACTTCCAAGCAGAGCTTGTTTGAGTCTTATTTATTTTAAGCCACCTGCCACAACATTTTTCCTGTCTTCTTCCTCCCACACAAAGCGTGGCACTTTGTATTCAGGCCAGTGCCATTTTGTGAATAAAGCTCAGAATTCTGCAGGCTGAGGGAAGGGGTTGGTTTAAGGCCCAAAGATCTACACACGGTCGGGATGAGAAGTGGCTGAGTTGTATCACTAGAAAGAGAAATTCCTGGGCTAAAAAAGATAGGAATAAAAAAAGGAAAACTAGTGGTTTTCTTCTGGGCTAATAATAGATTGTCATATACTTTTTTCCCCCTCTGCTACTGAAGCCCACATACTTTGACTCTCAGTAATCAAGTTTCTAGATTTATAGAGAGAAGGTGGAAACTAGTAAATAGTCTCTGTTATTTAAACGTAATTTCTCATTTTTCATGCTATAGCAAATAGAAATTATAAGATGGAACAAAGTGTTGCACACTATTCAAAATATGCCTTTCCTTGCCTGAGCAAAGTTTCTCATGCCAAAGGAAGGAACAGTTTCAAGCACACACACATTTTAAGGAAGTCAGTAAACTGAGACATGCATATTCATGATGAGTCTTTAACTGCTACCATGGAAAGTTTGATGGAGGTTTTGGGTGACAAAAAGACAGAAGAACACTTGAATCCATGAAATACAGAGCTTCCTGATCTTTCTAAGTGTCCACACAGCCTACAAAACATCTGCATAGCCCAAAGTGCTGTGGCAGCCCCAGAGAGCTCAAAGGGGCCCTGGAGGTTCACAGGTGACCAACCCAGAGAGCCTCTTCAAGGGCATTTCCTCCTCTCTCCTCCCCAGCCCAGGTGGAGCAGCCCCCTCAGTCATTAATTAATTAGTGCCAATGCAGCAGAGACTCTCCCCAGCTGTGTGAGAGAAAACCAGCCAGGCTTGGTGGAAACCATCTGGGGGAGGTCTAAACTGCAGCACCACCAGAGCAGGTGAACAATGCTGGCACTATTTGGGGATGAGATTAACATTTCTGGTGTTTTACATGCACTTACTTTCCTCAGTCTACAACAAAAAGCACTATCCTGGCTCAAAGTACAGCCAGAAACTGGAATTCAGAGCAACAGGCATTCCAAGGGCCAGGTGCAGGCGCAGAGCTGCACCCATTGCACCCTGCAACTGTATTTTGGTTAAATGAAATTGCCAGTACACAGTTCAGCAGTAGCACAACACACACCACCACTAAGGGCAGGCAACAGAAATAACAGGGATTAAATTAACTCTGAGACAGGGATTAAATTAAAATCTGCAGCTCTTTTTGTGCTTTTAGTCACATGTCAGGTTCATAGAAGCTTTTTGCCTTTTAATGCAAGTTTTATAAGTCCATCCTGACTCCCACATAGAGCAACAGGCTACAGACAGTTAAAGACACGATCCTTCTCTGGCTAAGGAGCAGCTTTAAAGTTGCACCAGTAAGAAGCAGCTAAGAACAGTTGCACCGTGAGAAGTCCTTGTGAAACTCAAGCCCCACTGACCCAAGGCACACAGACTGTGCAGGGAGAGCACAGGTAACCCCCAGGGCTGCTCCTGCCTCCATGGCAAAGCTCAGGTGTTCCCTGGGTTTCCTCAGCACTGCTCACACACATTTTAAAGTTACTCCTTTCTTTCCCCCCCTTCTTTTTTTTTTTTTTTTTCCTTTTTAAATAGTGAAAGAAGCCCAACGAGGACCCACACTGAGCAACTCCAGGTTTAAAAGTAAAAACATGTTTAGTACATACCCCTGCTAAAGCCAGAAACAACACCACAACAGGACCGACCCTCCTTTGGCTCTGATCTTTGGTGCTCCCTTCCCCACTAATTCAGTTCACCTTCCAGGAGAACCTGCTGCTTCCAAATGGCAATTTCGAAAGCACCTGTGAGAGAACTTAATTTGAACTAATTATCTGTTGGTTGTCTGGGACCTGAGGAGTCACAGCAATTACTTCAGTCAAGAAACAACCTGGGGGAGGGCGTTGCTTCTTTTCAGAAAAATGAACTAAGCTACTCCCTGAAGGAAAGTTCTTAAAGAGATGGAACCTGTCAAATGCAAGTTAAATACAAGTCAGTGAAATCACACCAACCAGTGATTTACCATTGCCATTAATAAACACATCTCTAGCAGGGATCTGCATGTGCTCATCAAAGATAGGTTTGTTCCTGCCAGTTTTGATGTGATTACAGAATTGTTTGTTATCAAGGCAGACACTGCCATGAAGATACATAAACAGAGGGAAAAAAGATGATGACCAACCTGGCATATTTGGGCAGTGGTCTAGTTGGGAATTTATTTATCTCCACAGAGAAAAAAGGAAAGGCAGAAGTGAGCAGTTAAAGAAGGAAAGAAGATCAGCAGAAAAGGCTGTGAGTTGGAAGGAACAGTTGCGAGCCTAAAGCGGAAAGAATTCAATGAAACCTGCAGAAAATTCTCTGGTGATTTATAACTGTACAGTTCTCATTCTATGAAATAATGATAACTGAAATTAAGTCCTCTTTCAACACTACAGGACATTTCCTTTGTGATGGAGATGAATCCTGTAAGGGTCCCAGTGAAATATTACAGTGTTGGCCAAGAGAGAGCAACAGCAACTCTGCAATATCTGTTTGCCCATGTAGCACAGGTGCATTTTAACCAAGTCTCCCGGGAGATTTGCCTAAGGCCAGACTGTTGCTGTAGAAAAAAGACTAGAAAAGAAATATGTTTAAGTCAAAGCAAAGGTAAATTTGGCTGGACTGCTGCCTAATGGGAGGAAGAAGGAATAACACAACTCTTTAAAAGCAGCTCTCCAGTGGTTAGATTTCCCTGCAGCACGTGTGCTTGGGAAGATGCAAGCCAGGTATTTACTTTCAGTTCTGTTGAACTGCAAAAACAAAAAGAAGATGGCCCTCCTGGAAGCATAAATAACAAATTGAGGACGAAGCAAGAAAGTTTACAGAGTACCTGTTTACAGCCAAAGTGGAGGCTGTCAATGATATCCAGAAGCATTAATGCAGTATTTACACAAATAAACCAATTTAGCTCTGACTTCAGTGACTGTGGAATCAAGCAGAAGGTGACCAGAGAAGGAGACAATGATGAAAAAAAAAGGCCAGTGAAAGGATTAAAACCGTAGTTACATTTTTAGGGCAAGACTTGTATTGGTGGAGAGGGCCTGTGTCAGTGTTGGTTATGGCTGGATGACAATAGGCAAGATTCTCTTCATGTCCAAAATATCAATAAATTTTCTCAGAAATCAGCAGCATCTCTTTGTCAGCAGCTCTGGGAGCTCCTCTTTCTCCCAGCACATGCTGTGAAGAAAGCAGAGGGTCTCACCTTCCCTCTTCCCTTCCTGGGGGATGTCATTCTCCTCCAGCCAACACTTCAGAAAACTTGGATTTTGCAGGTAGCTGGGAGAATCTTGCTGGGTAAGACCCTACATGCTTGAAATCAAAAAGCACGGCTGTGTTTCATGGTCGGCCGCATCCGTAAAATTTTTTATCATGTCTCTGTCTGTTGGGTAATCTCCATTAAACTCGATAAAAACTTTTGATAAAATCCACACTGAGAGCAAAGAACAATGAGGAGGAGGAGAAGAGGCCAATTTTAACAGCTCCTATATGACTTTCCATAAAATCCATGGTTTTCCTTTCTGCATAATTTACACGAAGGCCTTGAAGATGATAAATCAGGGGAGAGGGAATAAAAGTTTATTTGCATAAAATGGAAACAGAAAAAAAAAAAACCAGAACTACACAGAACACATTACATTCTACTCCAAGGAAAGTCACAGACCTGTTTCTATAAGCTTGGGAAGGAAGCCAAAAAGACTGGAAATACACAGAAAGCCTTAAACAATTGATCTTACTGGGAGGTTACACTGGTACCTTTTATCCTCCTGGTATCCAGATGTTTCAGAAAATACCCAAAAGTGAAACACTTGTAGGTTTCTGGGGAATAAATTGGAGAATCATTCCCTTCTCCCCTCCCTGGGCTCTCCCTGGCCTCCAGTGTGGGTTCCCTGGGCACTGCAGGCACCCTGCCCCAGGGGCTGTCTGTGCCCTTCCCAAAGGTTGGGATGGAGCCGGAGGTTGGAAGGAGCATCCCGAGGGAGAACTGGGAGTTCTGGGGGGCACAGGCTGTGGCAGGGGCTGCTGGGCACTGCTGGGGGTTCAGAGAAGGGGAAGGAGAACATTTCCCAGTCTGCCCTGTTAATTCTGTGGATATTCCCTTTAATACCTTGATGCACCCCTTCAGAGCTGCTGGAGACGGCAGCACTTCAGTGAGGGCTGAGCTGGTGCCTTTGCAGAGTTAAACCCCGGGCTGCAATTCCACACACAGCATCCTTGTGCCCTGGGAAAGGGATCTGCAGTGCCCCCAGAGCTGCAGCCCCCACCCTGGAAGGCTTTACAGAACACCCCAAGATATCGTTTAACTACAACTTCTGGGAGGTCACAGGGACTCTCCCCTATTAACCACAGCCTGATGTGCCTTCCCGAGACGGATTTCAAGGAAGGAAAAATCCTCTGACAACCCCCACCCCCTGCCAACATGAAAACTGGAGCATGCCTCTTTAAAACTAGCCTATTTAGGCCACAGATGCTAAATGAATTCAGCAGACAGACGGAGTAATGGAATGTCAGTGTTCCAGTCTGCTGCCTTGAAGCAATAGGAGTTTTTTATTATTAATTTCTCCTCTCATTTTCCAATGCTGCCTCTGGGCTCCATGCTTTAGATGCAGTATTCTTGTCAGTCTCGCTAACCCAATTTGGATATAATTAAATTTTAAAATATTAAAGGGATTATAAATACTTCCCACCCCACTTCCCCCGCCCCATTCCCTTTTATGCTGTCCCTCTAAAACTGCTGAATTTTGCTTCAGGACTTAAAATGCTGTACTGCAGAATCTGATTTGTTACTGCAGTTTCCTTTGCAAAGGCTGGAGAATATCTGAAGGGAAAAAGCCCAGAGTTAATTCCAGTAAAAGGTGCCCAGGAGCTTTATGAGATAAAGAGCTTTCTGCCACCCTGACATCTTGGAACTTGATCTCGCTCCCACTTAAAATGAATGTTAAGGCTCTCAAATTCTTGGAATGGAAGAATTTTTTGAGTCCCATAGAAATTCTCATAATGACACAAAGCAAGGATGGAGTTCATCACGGAATCATTGAGGTTGGGGTCTCTGGTCCAGCACCCTGCTCAGGCAGGGTCAGGACTTTGCTGAGTGCCATGTCCAGTTGGATTTTGGACGTATTCAAGGACAGAGACTCCACAGTCTGCCTGAGAAACAAGCTCAGGTGTTTGACCACCCTGCAGTAAAAAGCTGAATTTAACTAGGTGTGGTGATCTTTGGCATTTAGTGACGATGCCAACATTTTCAAGCTGGCTTAGCACCTACACCATGAAGCAGAGTCCAAACCTTTTCTTTTTAACATCTGCTAGAAGCAGGCAGATTTTCCAACGTTCAAAACCAAGGATCTCTCATTGAGAAACACATGTAATATCCCCTTGTTATACCCTGCTATGAGAATAACACTATTTCCCTGTTTCCCTCCTGCCAATGGGTGAAGGCTGGAGCTTCTGGTTGCTGAAATCTGGACACTTACAGAGGATTATTGATTTTTATGACTAGGAAGAACAGTGCCTCTTTTGAAGCCCATCTCAGATATTAACATCAGGTATTTTCTTCTTTTTATATGCCCCAGAAATAGGTTATAAAGGTTTGTATTTATTAGTCCTGAAGTGGCAGCTGAATTATTGTGGTAAGATGCCTCCAGCCCTGAGTGTTTGGATCTTTAAAAGGCAGTTTTCCAGGTTTAGGAAGACAAAATCCCACCCTGACTCTCACAGCAGATGAAGGTTTCCTAACTCTGAGCCCTGCCCTTTTGTGGGTCCAACATGCTGCTGTTATTTTAAAGCCCCATCTGGAACAGAGCCTACAAAAGAAAAAGATGAGGCCATGGCCAACTCATCTCTGCCATCTTTGTCCCACATTTCCATCTTGAAAGGATTCTGTTTAGCTTCAGATCTTTCGGGGTCACCAGTGCTTTGTTTCAACAACTGCACTCCAGACCTCAGGGAGACTCACCCAGTCCGTTTTGTTTATGGCTTCTATTTCCTGTATATTCTTCCCACTGATTGTGTTTCCCAGTTCGCTCCACGCCTCAGATGGAGAATCAAAAGTTGGGGGAAACAAAGGGAATCCAGTGTGTCACACATATCGTGTGTGACAAGCAGAGCTTAACCAGAGCACAAGAATGGCTGCTGAGGAGCTTGGACTTGCCTCTGCCCGGGAAGGAGTCAGCAGAATCCAATCAAACCCAGGTTTGCCTCGTGATTCAGATGCAAAATCCTGATGCCATTGAGGGAAAAAACCCCAAACAGCAAACAAACAAGGTCACTAGACAACTTCAAGGACTCTGGGGACACATTAAAGAGGGCAGATTTGTGGGTTTCCATATCCAGAAAACGAAGTTATAGAACTTATGGAAATAGAAATTATGGAAATAGTTCTATGTTGAACACGGACAGGGCAAAGTGACCCGGGTGCTTTGGTCAAGATATCAGTCAAAATGTCCCTGGGAACTGATACATGGAAAGATGCGTACAGGATAGTTTCATCTGACCCCGAGTTACAGTGACTGACAGCTTGTATTTTATATTGGAGCAAGACCTATTTGACTTTTCTCTGTTTTACCATATTGAGGGAAGTTGTTTGTTTTGGGCACAAGAACGCAAAAGAAGGTAGTTCTGATTCTTATTCAAACAGAATCAGAAGGTACTGGTGGGCAAGTAGTATTGTTCTGTGCTGCTGCAAAAGCCAGACAGTGGTTTCCACCCTGTAATAACTGGAAATGTCAGTCCAGGATTTCTGAAGCTGGTGCCTCTATAAGCCCATTTATCAAATCCCTGGTGCTTTGTGAGAGGGCACAGAGATACTTCCTTTAGATTACTAGAATTTCTCAGTTCCCATAGAACCAGTGTGGTGGTATGAACCACGAGTTGTACTGAATATTTAGGTCAGACAGAAGCATGCCAAGTAGCAACATGATCTGGAAAACCGGGGCCATTCTACTGATTTCCCCGTGGCAGGAAGACTACTCCTCATTCCCGTGGGATTATACAGTTGTAAAAGCATGAGTGAGTCTGCCTTGAGCACAGGAACTCCCAGCTCCCAGTCCCTGGTTGGGCGGGTGACAGGGACCCGATTTTTTTTCTGCATCAGGCAGAGAAGGGATCCATAATACACTGAGCTATACTTGGGCTGAAGAAAAAAGCTCTTAAAAGATAGCAAGTGATGCCATACGTTTTCATTATGGAGCATGCTATGCAAAGATCTGGGTAGTCAGCTCCCACCAACCATCTGGAGAGAGAAGTCACTCAAATCGAAGTGCTGAACCTGCTGTGGTAGACAATCGGTGCCAGTGAACCACTCACTACTCTCCCCCTGTCTGTTTTCCTGCCTTTTGCTGCAATAGAGCCTTAAAATAAAATAATCTGGCTACCACTTTCCAAACACCCGCTTCCAAACACCCCAGCTCCCATCTGCAGAGTGCACTTCATTCATTGGGCAAAGTGGGCCACTTCCACAGAAAAAGCTCTGCTGAAGGTCTGACCAAAAGGGAAATGCACTGAAGGGAAATAACACATGAAAAAAAATCGCCTTTTCTTTACCGAGCTCCCCACAGCCCCACGTTAAACCCTAATTTCTGTTTTATGTCTCCCTGATTCCTCCCCAGTGCTTAATGTCTCTTTTGACTCCTGTTAAAGGCTTCCTGGGGCTGAGATCTTGGGAACCCAGCGAGCTCGCTGGGTTTGCCTTATGAAAAGTGACTTTAAGTGCCAGGGAGGGTTTAGCAGCTTTGAAATAAAAGGGACTTTCAACCACGTTGCCACGAATTGCTTTGTTGCCTGTAGTCAGCAAGAATCAGTATGAAGATTTCTGGAGCCTGAGGGTATCAATTGCTTTGTTTTTTGCCTCTATCAAACCTATCCTCCAGTGACTTGTGTTACACTGCAGGCTGCTCCGGGACGCTCAGCAGATGCTAAATGGGGCACAAGAGACATATCAAGCCCCTTGGCATGTATATATTTTTAAATCAAATAGGCAGACATGGGCAAAAGAATCTGTGATGGTGAATCAAATGTTCCTGGCTTGCTCGGCTGTACACAGTCATCCCTCCTCCCTGTAGGACCAGACAGCAACTGAGTGACTAAAGTCTAAATAGCTTGGGATCAAGTGCTCTAAGCCTTACTCATGCAAGCACCAGTTCCAGTGGGCTCACTGGGACAGCTGGTGTTATAGCAGGTCATTTCATGGTTGAAGACATATGAAGAATATTTGTGGGTGGGAATAATCTAATGAGAACAGAGTACAGATTATCTCAGTTACAGAAACAATTGGGTGCACATCAGCTGTGAAGAAAAGACAAGTAGGATGTGAAATGCTCTTTCCACAATGGCAGCTCCTGGACAGAAGAAGGAACAGTGAGCATTTTTTAATAACACTGGGATGTCCCTGCAGACAAATCATCTGCCTAGAACTCCTCTAAGTCTGACCGGCTTTAGGAAAAAGCTACGCGAAAAGACCAGCTCTTAGCAAATAAATTCCTGCTTGGAACAACTTCATGACAGTTGTTCCTTGTTCACTTCCATCTCATCCTCATTGCAGGGCAGCGAGTGGCCCGTGGTAAATCACTGCCTGACAGCAGCCAGGAGCCAGCCCCTGCAGTGTCTGCCTGGCTCCACGGCTCAGGAACATGTGCAGCTCCTATTAATAAAGCAGTGTGTACTGGTGGAACGAAGCCAAATTGCTCCCATCTCCGTGCTTCCTAATTTCTCCCGTAGCCCTCGCCCTCCAAACAGGAACAAAGATCTCCCCTGTCTGGCGCTGTTGGCTGTTAATTACTCAGCATGTCCCTCTGATGAAGGCAGCTCGTTGGGAAGCCTCTTGCATGACCACTAACCCAGCCCTTCCTCTTCCTCTCTCTCCCTCTTCCCCCAGGCACACACACAGAGGATATTCCTGCAGGCGGTGTCTCGGGCCCTGGGAACAGCCTTGGCTGTGGTGTGCACCAAGAATGAGCCGAGGTGACAGCCACAGGTGCTGGTTTCCTGCAGACAGCTCTGGGGCAGCAGTTTCCCCCAGCCCCGGGAGCGCAGGGCCAGACGGATGCTCGGGAAAAGGAGCTGCAGTTTGGCACTGGGATCTGTGCTGCTGTCACGTACCCAGTTCTGAGGGCTGGACCTTGACTCTTTGGAACATGGAAAGTTGAAGTGGAAAGAGACGCTCCGAAAAGTTTACAGGAAATGGGAGCATGGGGATGTTTAGTGATTAGGGAGGAATGAGCTGGGAAAGTCCAGAAACTGCAAGTCATGGACAATTAAAACCCGATTTAGGCTTTCCTCACTGTTTGCTCAGGCAAATGTCCCAGAGAAACCAAGGCAAGGAAAGAAGAAAAAAACTCTACTTTTGACAAATGGTGACACCACCCTTTTGCAGGGACTTTTCCTAGCAGAGAAAAAATAGCACAATGTTGAAACGAGGGCTTGCAGTTAATCTCGTTCTAGTGCCAGCCTTGGTGGCTCTGTGCCTCCCACTCGCAGCAGTCGGACATGAGGACTCAATCCCAGTAACCTTCAGAGCCTTGGGGGCCATCCCTGGCAGTTCTGGGAGCAAAAAATGCACGGTTGCAGCCGGTGTTCCAATCTCATTTCCCCTCCTTCGCTGACAGAAACATCAAGTGCACTTGTGCTCTGAGGTCTGTGCTATATAAATATCCCCAGGAAATAAATAAATGCCAGTGCACTCGTGCATTTCCCTCAGATATTCTTCTCCCCAGCTGCTGTGCTGACAGTACTTACTAGGAATCAGGCATTTCATTCTGGCTCGCTGTTCTGCTGGAGAGAGATGGGAACAAGATGCTCCCGAGGCAGGGAAGGGGAGGGTACAATCCAGTTACCAGAATATTGGTTTGTTTATTTATAGATGCACACACACACAGACCTGTGTAGGAAACTAATTCCTCACCCTGCAACTGAAGGGGAGAGCTGAAGACTGAAATCTTGTGCAGGGGAAGGACTGGGGAAGAGCAGAGGGGAGAGTTTAGGACCGGGGTTTTAATTAGCATCCAAATGGGTGCTGAGACTGGATACCTGTGGTAAAATAGAAGGGCTTTGCCTCAGTGGTTGAGTTTTCCACCAGTTCTGGCCACAGGCCATCTGGCAGGGACTGGCTTGGGTCCCCCAGGACACTGCAGATGACAGAGTGTCCCCAGGACAGGTGCCAGCAGAAACGGGAGCCGAGGCAGTGGGGAACTGAGTGAGTGCTGAGCTCAAGGCTGCTCTGCCCCCCAAAGCCAGGCTTAGAGCCACCTCCAGCCCCCAAGCACCCTGAGCCAACAGAATGCACTAGAGAAAAGAGACAAACAACAAGGAGGATTTGAGATGGAAGCTGAGAAGCCGTGTGGTCCTGGCTGGACACCCAGGGAAGCCTGGTTCCATCTCCTTGGGGGCAGAGCTCAGAATATCCACTTCTTCCCTACCCTCTGTCTCATCCTGTACATTTATTTCAGCTGCAAATCTGGGTGTTTTAGCTCCTAGCAGCACAGCAGTCCTGACTTTTTTTTGAATCCTTAGTTTATATTCCAATATTGCTAACAATGAAGTGAAACCTATAGAATGGAATTGACTCAGTTATTCTCTTCTATCAGTCTGTGCATTCATGTCTGTCATGTCATTCGTGTCTGCCCCCCTGACTTTCGTGCCCAGAACTGTCCAAAAATAAATTCCCAACATCTGCTTGGGTGTGTTTACCTGGCAGAGTGGCCAAGTTCTTGGGGCCTGACCCAGAGCCTTACAAATGCCATTCAAATCATAATTAGTTGAATAGGTATTTCTGAACATCACCAGGAGACACGAAATCAGGCTTCCATTCCATACTTTATGTCTTAGATAAACTGTGTCACCTCTGCATGCCCCGGTGACCTACCTAGAGAATAAGAACGCTCACCTACCCTTGTGGAGATTATGAATTAAATATTGAAATGCAGTGGGACCTGCTGAGTCCTTTGGAGCAGAGACACTGAGAACAGAAACACCAGGATCACAAATCCAGGAGGAACTGTGTTGCTGTGCCAGAGCAGCCAGTGCTGCTCAGTGCAGCACGAAGCCTTTTAACCTGGGAGCTCAGCAGTGCCCGTGGGGAGCTGAGAGCTGCAGGCTGGGAGCCCTGGCTCTGCCTGGCTTCATGTCCATAGGTGGGGCTGAGCCAAGGAAAGCCCAGGCAATGTGCCTGTGCTGCTGCTGCCCCTCTCTGTCAGCCACAGGTGACCTCGCAGTGCACATTCCCTGCTGGAACACGGCGATTCCTGCTCTGTCCCTCCAGACCCTGCCTGGGCAGACGTGTGGTCGCGTCTCACCAAGGTCCCACACCAGTCTGGGGATGAAATGTCTGGGCATTCCAAGGTTCTCTGCTGTCAGAGGGTGCAGGGTGCAGGCTCGGGGAGGAGAGCTGGGCTTTGGGGCTGGTTCTCCAAAGGGAGATGGGCCCTCCTCCACTGAGCTCTCCATTAATTACTGTCAGGTCAGCTGGTTCAATCCCTGGTGACAGCAGACACTGCTAATTTCTGTGGCAATCTGGACCCTGCTGTTCACATCCAGCTCACTTGCCAGTGCTGATCCCTCCCCACGGCCTCGGACTAGGCTGAAATGCCATTTTTGCTGGGATGTGTTCAATGAATCCGGGTGGATGGGGCCTGTCCTGTAAAACACCCCCCGTTCTCAGTCATTCTCACTCACAGCTGGGGTCTGCAGCACCTCCTCTTCCCTGCACACCACCCTGCCTGGTGGCAGAACTTACCCACAGAGCTTTCCATGGCAAATTAGTGCTGCATTCGTTATTTTTTCTGTTTTGTCCATGAGACACACTCAGAACTGTAATGAAGGGGTGCACAGACATCAGATTACGGACACAGGAGATTCCTGGATTGGTCAGGACTTGATGGCAGCAGCCCACACCTCCTGCATCAACCTCGTGCTGTCCCTTCCACTCATAATCACTCACAAAGCATTCAGATAGAGCACCAGGGCCCCTCTGGATTCCTTTTCATACGTTGTCTTAAGTGAATGAAAGATGTGGTATAAAGGGCTTGGGAAGATCCTCTGTGATGGGATACAAATCCGTATGATTTCCTTGACCTGATTCTAGGATTTTCATCAGACAATCCCACTCCAGCACCTGAACTGCAGCACAAGATTCTCTTCCCTTTTATCCACGATCCTTTTCCCCCCTGAACCCAGCTCTGTGCTTCTCACTTAAGAACCGACCCCGGCTCAAGGACTGAGTGCCGGAATGAGCAAAGCCCTGAGCTGCTGACCTTTCCCTGAGCCCGAGCCTGGCTCTGCGCGGGGATCTGTGTGTTTTGTCTGGTGCTAATGAGCCGGCCTGTGTTATCTCTAATGTCATTTTAAAATTAAATTAACCCCAGACTGTGGGGGTGTGTTTGCATGGCGAGGGTGATACGCTGGGAAGGAGGATGCCTTGGGCGCACACACGGAACCTGCAAAGCTTCTCCGGCGGCTTTGGCTGCTGTGCTGGCTGGCACCACCCCAGGGGAGAGTGTGCCCATGCATCACAAATTTGCTTTTTGGTTCCCCTTCCACCCACCCCTGAGCTGAGCTCTCTGCCAACTCAGCTTCTGTATAAATCAAAGGGAAATATTCTCCCCCTCCTGTTTTTTTTTTCTTTTCCTGAACAGATTGGATGTCATTATGTGCAGCTGAGCTCGCTGAGGCTGGCGGGGGAGGAGGGACGGGAGGAGGGATGGAGAGAAGAGACGGTTTTAGACAAAATGCTCACAGTCCATCAGAGGGGGGAAAACAGCCTCCAGCTACAAGTAACCAGCACTTCACACACACACACTGATTTACTGGGGAAACCCAGAGAGCTTTAATATTTAAAAATAAAATAGGGAGTGAGGGGAAAAAAAAAAAAAAAAAAAAGGACTGGAAGGGAAGGAACGTTATCCCTGTCGATGGAGCGATGAGCCAGACATCACAGGGCTGGGATGGAGGAGCAGAATGGCACAACACCTTCTCCAGCGGGCGTTTAGGGCCCCTGGAATCCTGCGGACATCAGTCCACAGACAGGCTGCAGTGAATAGACTCGACCACCCTGTGGAGACGTTTCGAGCTCATCTTTTAGGGAGTGAAAAGCTCCCTGTTCCTCCTCCCGGCCAAGTTGTTCACTGTGCAGCTTCCCATCATTACTGGGGGGATCGCTGGGTGACAAAGAGCAAAAAGAAAAGGAAAGGGAGAGGGAGACAGGAGGAAAAGAGAAGGAGAAAGAAGGAGGAAAAAGGGGGAAGGAGGCAGGAAAGGGAGAAGGGGGAAAATGAAGAATAAGTGTGAGAGAGGGAGAGAAAGAGGAGGGAAAGGGAGGGAAGAGAGGAATAGAGAGAGATGCAGACAGAAAGGAAAGGAATGTGAGCCGAATGCATGGCATTCAAAAGAAGCAGCTTTCAAAAGCTTTGGCTGGGATGCAGATTTGCAGAAATTCTGGACCCATAATTCCCTGGCACACAAAGCTTGCTGGAGGCATCAATGTGCCCAAAAGGGGCTTGCAGAATAAACAGCAGATAAAAAAAACTAACACCCACAACAAGCCCATGAATTAAAAATGAAGGCAAGGGGAACAGCTGTACTTCCAAGCTGCAGGTGACCTCATTGTGGAAGCTGTGCCTCAGCGAGGCACGTCCGTGTCCAGTGGT
This sequence comes from Sinosuthora webbiana, assembly GCA_013397395.1. Classification (NCBI taxonomy): domain Eukaryota; kingdom Metazoa; phylum Chordata; class Aves; order Passeriformes; family Sylviidae; genus Sinosuthora; species Sinosuthora webbiana. The sequence continues at coordinate 142,827 of VXBN01011446.1, forward strand.
TCTGAAATAATAGGTATGGACAATAATAGCTGGGAGGGAGAATGCATTCCCTGTCTGTATTAAAGAGTAGGTAATTGCCCATCTCTCCTGCCAGCTATATTTTAATCCAGAACTAAATTACTCTGAGCGTTCTTATAAACTTTTATGTTACAGCATCTCCTAAAGCCTCCGTTGGCACTGCCAGGCCCACACTTCTCCTTCTCCCTGATGTCTGCAATAAACGTTACACGTGAACTGGAGGATCTAAACCAAAACTTTTCACTCTGGAACACTTTACAAATTGCTGAGCCCACCCTGGGAGACGGGAGGGAAGATGATTTGGGAACTGCCACATCTCCATGGGTGTGGGTAAGAGACAGATGTAGCAAATTCTAGTATTTCAAAACTTAGGAAACGATTCCTCAATGAACCAGCACGGGTCAGGGATGGCAGCCTGAACCCTTGTGAGGTGGCTGCAGTGCATGGAACCACTGTGGAGAACCAGCAGTGGGTGGTGAAAGGGGAGCAGACCCGCGGCAGTAAATTTCCAACTGTTCTTCCCAGCTGGATATTGGAATGCCTCAGAACGCACCAGCATTCAGTAATCACCATCTTCCCAAGCACATCCAGTGCCATGAATAACTTTGCAATGAAATAAGGCAGGTTTTTAGGAAGTTGGTTCCTTCACTAACGATGCAGAGCGATGGAGGATCAAAGCCTGCTCGATTTTTAGAGAAGAAAACGACAAAGAATAAAACCCCATGTGGGAATATGAAACAAAAGCAGTCATTAAACATCGCCTCTGAATTGGCAGTTTTTTGTTAGAGAGAGATAATTCCAGAGCTATTTGAAATAAATCAATTCCAACTGCAGTTGGTGTTTGTTGTGCAGAGAATGGGAATGGTCTGGCTATAAAAGGGGCCTGGGTTCCTTCCCAAAATGACCATACAAGTCCAGGGGAAGGCTCTGCAGCTCTGCCACAAGGGCCTTAAAAATAGTCAGAGATCACGTACACCAAGTCACAGTAATTTGCTACTACCAAAATAGTTTACAGTATTTAAAAAAAGCTTAATCTAGAGATCGTTCTCTTGGCAGCAAAAATCTTCCCTGTGCCAAGAGAAAAATAATTTGCATCCTTGGTGTCAATGGTAATACTACCACGTTGCCTCAACGCCCCGGGAGAGGCAGCCAGCTCAGCACCGCTTTCAGGGAGAAAATCTCTGAAAATAACATGGAGAAGAAAAGAAATTCACATTGCAATTGCACCAGAAATGAATGTGACATCAGCAGGTGGTGAATCATTCCTTAGCTGAAGCATTTATCTAATGAAACACAGCGCTGGGTTTGGGATTGGGCTCTTTCCCCCTTCATTTTGGTCTGCCATGGACAGGCCCCAAAGAGTTAAGTTTTCAGGAACATGGTTGCCTTGGTATTATGCTCTCAGCTGTGATCAGCAATATGTAACAAAAAAACAGTACTTAAGTGGATTCTTTTAAAGTATTCCCCACTGCAAATGTGTAATTAATTAGCCTTCCCCTTCCCCCTTGCTCACACATCCAGCCCCGTGGGGACCCTCCCCTTTCCTTCCTATCAAATTCAGACAGTGACTGGGAGCTGAATTATTCATTCAGCTGTAGGTGTAACACAGCCATTTAAGTGATTTAAAGTTCAAGCAGTCTTGCTGCTGTTCAGCAACAACAGGGGGAAAAAAAAAAGTTTAAAGAGAAAAGTAGAGCCCAGGTTCTTTTTTCTTAACCCCCTTGTTTGGTTACACAAACAGGGCACGGTTTTGTGAATCAACCTATTGAATGAAAAAGAGATTTGTGAGAACGTCACGTCAACCAGAGCACCTGTCACTCATTAAGAAAATACCACAATTATAAGCATCAGTTAAAGCTTTTGTTCCAATGTGTCTCGTTGAATATTCTCTGCTGCGATGGTTAATTTTATGCACACTTTGCTGGAAATAGATGGCAAGTGAAGTTCATACCGACAATCACAGAAATCACATTAAGATCCCTGTTTAGTCCTCATTATCATTGTATCAGAGAACCTCATGCTAAAAATTACGTACAGCCAGAGAACAAATTAACCATAATTAACGACACTTTGTAGCACTTCTGATTAGATCTCAAACTGCTTCAAAGTCTTTAATTTTCTGAACATTTCTGTGATACAAGGCAGTGCTTTCTCTCCTGTTTTAAAACTGGGGCTGTGGGGAACATTACCTGAGTCTGTTTAATTCTGGGGAACTTGGTGAAGTTCCTTCCTGCCCCTGACAGGCAGGAGAGTGGGAGATAGAGCCCAGTGTGCCCATAACCCTGGCCTAGAACCAGGATGATCCTCCCAGTGCTCTGCAGTGGAGGATGAAAGTTGATTTTCCTCGAGGCAACACCAAGAGTCCGTGACAAAAGGAAAAGCCAGATCCAAACTGGAGCCTGGTGTCACCATCACTGGGTGGGCACCAGGTCCCAAAGTGGCCTGTTTCAGATGTACTGGATGCAGTGGGATGTGTCAGCCCAAAGGAATTTCCTCTAGGGAACACAAATCCCGAGGACTGTGATTACACGAAGCGCTGTGTTGCCAGCGCTTACCATTTTATTAGCAATACCCTAATATGTGCTATTTCTCTTGAAGATGCAGCTGCTTGAATGTCATCTGAATACCTCAGCCTTTATGAAAAAGTGTTCTATTTTTGCAGTCATAATTATGCCACTCAGAATTCTGAAGTACAGGCTTATGCCTTTATTAGTATAAGATTGGCAATACTGAACTTAAAAAAAGCCCAAATCCTGAAATACCTGGAGGTATTTTAAGCCGAAGGGAAAGCTTGGAAGAAATGGGTTTCAGGGCTCTTCCCCTGGCTCTTGCACTGCAGAGTCCATCGCTCACAGATCCAGGAATGCAGCCACAGGCTCTCAAGCGAGGGGCCATTGAAGTTAAACAATTATTCAAGGCTACCCAAAGAGGTGCTCTGGGTTACAGAATGCAGGATGGATCAGAAAATTGACTGAAATGACTGAATTCCCTCAATTTTTTCAAGAGCACTGGAGGTTGCAGAGTGCTAAACCACATCAGCCAGGAGCCCACAAACCTGTGCAAGGGCTGGCACTGGCAGCACGGCTCAGTTCTGGTGTAAATCACCTCCCTGCCTTTGGGATTCCACCCTGGCACTGGTCCTACCCACACGAATTTCACTGTGGAACAAATCTTTTATTTCTGTGACTCTTTTCTGATCTAGATTTGAGTGGCACTATCTCTTGATTAGAAGCCCCACTTTGCTTAGAGTGGAGTTTTCCTGATAGTTTTCTTTCTATGAATTGCTCCATCACAGGACTGTCATAACAGACTGTTTGCCAATTTGAAATCCAACAGTTTGTCTGGTGTAAGTGTTAAAAATGTTGTCTTGGCAGTTGGGTTTTTTTTTTTTTTTAGTTTTTTTGGATTTTTTTTTCCTTTGCATTAAGTGACTTGATTTTTCTTCCTTGATTTTTTTTCCTATTTGCTTCTACAGTATGTCAGGGAAATTGGATCATTTTTGGTAGCCTGCTTTCTTTCCTTCACTTCAAATAAAACTCAACACTTAAACCTACGAATTCAGAGAGTAATTTTATTTTAACTATATAAACTCTGCAAAACTCAGCATTTTTTTTTTTTTTTCTTGAACTTACAGTCATAGCTGGCAAAATACAGTAAATTGTTTTAGAGTGGGATTAAAACCAAAAGCAAGATAGACACGTAATATTTACTGAGAACGAAAGATGTGAGGCTAAGACTTCCCCTAGATTTTACTCTGTGGGACAAAGGTCCTCTGTGATGACTCAAGCTAGGTTCTTCTTAAATGTTCTTTTACCAGTTTTAATTTTCACCCTTTGCAACAACTAAATGACTAAAGCTTTACAATCTATTTATCATGCAGGAATACTCACACTGTGCTTGTGATCTAAACCCTCTAAAAAACACTGACCTGGCAGTCTCTGATGGCCCAGACTGTTCCTAACTGTGATTCATAATTTTGATGACACATTCATCACTTCTGGTGGAAGAGCCCCATGGGGACAATGGGTATTTCTACAGAGTTTAATGTGGTGTGAATTTCATGAAATTCAAGATTTGTTCAGTTGCCTGAGAAAATATCAGATAAGCTACAACAGAAATTCAAAATTAGTAATTGGAATTAACCCCCTGCTAATAAAGAGGAAAAAAGCTTTCCAATCTCCTGCAAAGTCTGAATAATTCAGCATCCAGGAGAAGGCATTGATGTGGGAAGAAAGCCAAAGGACGCCTGCCCAGGCTGCCATACTGGGAACAGGAACTCCAGGACGTACTTCAGGACAAAAACCAAAATCCAGACTTTCAAGAACTTTGAATTCTTTCCTTAAGGACAGATGAAAGATTTACCTTTTAATATCCTAAGGTTTCAAAAAAAA
>VXBN01011446.1:147249-213057 GCA_013397395.1 Sinosuthora webbiana
AAAAAGAGAATGACAGAAGCACTGATTTCAGTGACCCATTTTTTTTATCAGGACTCACTGTTTCATCCAGCCCAGAGAATGACACACAATCATCTAAAGGCACCAGGAGAAAAAACTCACTGCTTCAAACCCAGGGCAATATGGGACAACAGCAGTTCCTCTGAGAGTGAGCAGAGGAGAGAAGGGAAAGAGAAAACTGCTGGCCCTGCACTGTGGTAGGATCACAGAATATCCTGAGCTGGAAGGGACCCACTGGGATCACCCAGCTCCTGCACAGGACAGCCCCAGGAATGCCAGCACGTGCCTGAGAGTGTCGTGTAAACACGTCTTGAATGATTAGCACCAAATACGAGTGCAGGGAGCGATGAGATCCTTGATTTCCAGTACAAACCACATCAGTGTAAGTCTCATGAGGGTGAAGGAAGAATCTGGCCTCGGAGAAAAGGCAAAGGAGAGACAAAACCTTGCCAAAAGAGGGTTCTCTCCACCTTCCAGGAGCACGGTGTGGGTGGCTCTGGCACAGGCCCATGGTGGCAGAGCAGTGCAAAAGCTCTGTGTCTATGTGTTGTACCTGTCCAAACCCCACATCTCTGGGGGGAGAGAAATTAATTGGATATGTCATGGAAACCCTAGTTTCAAGTTAGGAGGATGGTTTGTGAGAGAAGGCGCTTCCAAACACATGTGCCACGCCTCTGGCCCGGCCCTGGGCCGTGGCACCGTCCCCTCGCCCGCTGGCAGCCCTCCCAACGGCACTCCCATCCCTCTCACAGTGGGCTCTGTGTGTGCTGTTTCTTCTTAAATGATTCATGACTCCCACTTCTCACTTCATCTGCCTTTGTTTTGCTCTGCAGTGAATGTGTCTGGTACATGGCAAAACGTGCTGTGCTCACGCCAGCGCTGCGAGCGGCTCCACGAATGTCAAGGTAACGACGTCTGCAGACACGGCCCCGCGATGCAAATGGGCTGCACAGGGTTTGGGCTCCACTTCCTTGGCCTTGTAAAATCACACAGAAGAGAAACACAACCACTTTTCCCGCTGAATCGTTTTTCTTCGGCGCATACTTTCTGTTCCTTTCGCTATTGTGCTCCCGAGCTCCTCTTGAGCAAAACCCCCTTCGCAGTGCTTCACCGAATGCCTCCTCCTTGTGACAGTGAAATCCAGATGTCACCCGGCATTTTTCTACACCAGCTCTCATATGTCTTTACAAAGAATCAGTGACACTCTGTAAGGGTGGAAAAACTGAAGCACAGAATCAGAAAGTACCTTGGCTGAAAGCACTCAGCAGGCTGCTGGAAGAGCTAAGAATAAAATTATGATTTCCTGATGTTTAGTCTGATCCTCTGTGAATGGGACTGCTCACGCTGAGAAGGTGCTCAGCGATTAACTTTATTTATATATTTACTATTCAAACATGCCATGTTCTCACATCTTTTTTATTTTCATGTTAATCATGTTGTGGATCTTCTCCGCCCACCTCCCATTTCCTTTGGTACATTTGTTCTGTAGCTATTTGTGTAGAAACCAAGCAATTTCTGCTCCACCTGCTCATAAACACAATGAGAGAGAGAGAGAGAACACTGTGTTACAGCACAGCCACTGCCTTAGCAACAGATTACAGTATCCCTGGGAAGGAACAGGGACCTTCTGGAGAGAAGTGCCCTTCATCTCCCTGAAAAGCTACCACGGGCAGGTTCTGCCTTTAATGATATTTCTAGTGAGCCCCTCCTCAGCTTTCAGCAATCAGTTAGCTGTTAAGAAAGAACCTAAAAAAACTGAGCAGAGTTTGCTCCTCGCACTCGGGAGAAGCCGAAGTGGGGCTGGTGAAAGCTTGTGAGCAGACTGGCTCCGAGAGAACATGCAGACACATATTTGAGCACTCAGTCACGGCTGGTGTAAATAATTCATTCTGCTTAGATCCCAACCCCCTGGTAGCTCCATGTCTGGCAGGACAGCTCTCCTAGGGATGTACAAAAGGCGAGTACGGCACAGCCCACAGCCCTGTCAGACTCCCAGCAGCTCTTGTATCTGGAATCAAAGTCAGGAACCCTCTAGCCTACGAAAAGATGCCGAAAAGCATCAGGCAGAAGGTATTGGACATAATGGGATGTGCAAGGGCTGATCTGGCAGGGGACATCTGACATGGAGCTCACCCCTGGTGTATCCTGTCAGAAAATAAATCACAGCTTGACAGACCAGTGATCTTAGTGCCATCTGAAAGTATTTTTAGGAAGGCAAATATTTGTGTAAGAGCAAAGCTATTTGATTTTAGCCTTCTCCCAATCAATCTCAGTGGGTCACACATTTTGCACTGGTAGCTGAGGGTGATGTTCCTGTGCTTGCATTAACACAGTCCTGATCCTGGAAAAGGTCTCTAGATGACATAATACAGCCTTATAGTAATAATTTACAGGTACAGGAGGAAAGTAGGGTCACCTACATCGGCACTGATTGGTTAAAAGGATGAGATTTGGGCCACTTGACCCATAAGGGAGACAAAAGTCAGAGAACCACATCTTCCAGGGCTCTGGACTAGCACACGAGAGCGATGATATAACGGTGAGTTATATAAAAGGTCAGTAGTGACATATAACAAAAAAAAAAAAACAGACAAAAAATCTTCTTTTTCATTGTCTGGGGATTAGCTGTTTCATTAAGCTGTCTGCCCATATTAGAGAATTAAGCCTATTATCTGTTGAAGGATTTTGATGCCAAAGAAAAAGAGGTCTGGGCTTATAGCTCATCTAATCTTTTTTATGACTGGAAATACGAAGCAAAATAAGGACGAGGTAGGAGGTAATACAGAAAACCTCTGGCCTGAAGGCAAGAGTGAAAAGGCTGTGGGAGAGCAGTGAACTTGGATTTGGTGTTTAATGTTCTCGTAGCATCCCTGACCCAACAGAGTCCCTGCAGCTGCAGAACACCAAACCCAAGGCTTTAGGAGCTCTGGCCACACCGCCGTTCACTGTCACCTGAGGGTGCAGCCCCTTTACCCAACACACAGAGCAGTGACAGGGATCCACCGGGGACCCCCTGAGAGCTGTGGGGCACAGGGCTGCAGCAGGAAACATCTTTCCAAAGCCGCCCTGGAAAAGGCGGGTTTTGTGTAGCCCCTGGCGCCCGCTGCTCTGGCTGGGCTGCGAGTGGCACCGTGCCGGCTCACAGGGACATCAGGGCTGTCTCACAAGGAGAGAGGTGTCACACGGGGAAGGATTTGCATGGGCAGCCCACAGAACTCAGCAAGTGCCATCTTTCTGGAGGAAGTCCCTCCTCTGACGCACTGACACCACCTGTCTCTTTACACTTGATGGCATCTGTTGGCATTTTTTATGTGCCAAGGCATTAATATCAGAGCAGAGCAGGGAAGGAAGATACCGAGCTCTTGGGGGACTCGGAGGTGGCAAACACCTCGGCTGTGCTGCATCCGGGCACGGGGCTGGCCATGGGATCACCTGTGGGAGCAAATCCCAGGGGACAGCAGCTCAGGGTTTGTCTCTGCTTAGCACCACTTAAACGAAGATAAATGGCAGGAGGTTGAAATGTTCTGCCATGGAGGAGTGGGGGAGGAAGACAAATGATCTTAAAAACAATAAAGATTATAATGTCAGGATGAGGTGCCAGATGGGTGGTAGAGAAATCCTTGACTTGTCCCCAAGAAAGGTAAAGCAGACAAGCTTTGCTGATATTGCTCAGTCAGCCATGAGGAACCACCAAGAAGAGGCAGATGGTCATCCCATCTCTGAAACTATCCGGCCCTTGGCCTCTGCTGGGAATATTTGTTGAGGTGCCAATTACCAGCACTTTGAATAGTGCCTTTTGTGAGCCAGCCATTAATTTAATACTGTACCAAGATCATAAAAATCAAGGAATGGTAAAAAAGGCAAGATACCAACAGGTTTTGATATACATCCAAAATAAATAGCTACAAACCCAGCCAAAGACATCAAAAATAAATCAAGGGAAAAAAAAAAATAGTGGAACAAATCGGTGCCATATAGCTGACAAGCAGTTGCAATGAAGATCATATGAGTCTCTTTTTAATAAGAGAAAACAGTTCAGAAACCCCTAATGAACCTCTAATCAGAGAAAATAATTTGAAGACACAACTGTGTTCTCACTCCCTCTAAACATCCCAGAGAAGACAATGCTTTTAAGTCAGGAGAATTAGCAGGCAGGTAAGCACTGCCCCTTCCCACGGAGATTTTACAGATAAATGCAACAGTGCAGCCCCCAGTGCTGTCAATATGGTTCCTTTCAAAATCCACTAAAGTTTGCAAAAGATTAATGAAAGAATCTGAAACAGACCTCACATTCTGGTGCCACCTGTCAAGCCTGTCCTTGTGTGAAACTGCTGAATAAGTCAACACTCCCTGGTTTTTCCTTTGACAGGGAGGCATATTGCAGCGTGCTGTGCTGGGGGCTGCACCCCAAATCTCCCTGTGAGCTGAGGCTGGTGCAGAACAGGGCTGCCTGTGGAGGAACGGGGTCCCAGCACTCCAAGATCCATCCTGGCACCCCGTGGGTTTGTACCTGGGGTCTGAATATTTAGTGTTGACCAAGGGCGTGCAGAAAATCCTCCCACCCTTTTCCTGGAGAAATCCTTCCTCTTCTTATGGGGGTGTCACTGCCTGGGAGGATCCATCCTCTCCCAGGGTCCAGGAATAGGCATTCCATGATCTATTCTTCAGTTGCAGACCAAGGTTTAACCCATCATAAGTGTGTCAGAGGTCAGGGGAAGCAGCAGTGCTGTGCCCTCGGTGATTTTCTGTGATTTGGGGCTCAGAGGTGGATGCACAGGGAAGGTTTATTAGCATATACAACATGACTTCCCCAGTGGGATTTATTTCAGAAGACGGACAAGGGTGATGTCTTCAGGTAAAAGGAATCTAAATCCCAGTGCTATGGGATTTTCATTGTGTGTTTAAAGAACAAATAACGGCAAATTACAGCTTGTCTCCTACTGGGTTTTTTTTTCAGGTAGTTTTACATCAGGTTCAATCTTGCAAGAATAAGCAACAACAGTTTGGAAGATGCAAACATTTCAGCTTCTGTGCAGAGTCACCATCTGACCACACCTTGGGGGTTCTGGTCAGGTTTTTACAGACCACACTCAAATCTCTGTCACTGAATGCTCTCTGTGGTTGTTGTTCTGTCTAACTTGATTATTGCTGCTGTGGACTTCGTGTATAAAACAGTTTTACTTGCCATGACAAACACCTATTGATAATTAACTGAAAATAAAGTGGTCATTCTGGTCTTTGTGTAAGATACTTCCACTGATGGTAAAAAAGAAGAAGATAGATTTATTGGTCAAGATTTTCCTCTCACTCATTCTGGAATTCCAGGATGTAATAATGTCATGATGGGAGAATCTACTGTCATAAAGCAGGGGAATACAATCACAATAAAGTTCAGAGAGGCACAAAAATTCAGTAATACAGAGGGCACACTGACAGCCAAACATTTGCAGGGAGAGTGGAGGAGAAAACCAACCTCATCCTCATCTACCCTCAGTTATCAGACCCGGAGTGGCCATTAGCACTATAATAGGAAAATCAAGTTGCTTTACAAAACAGCATAAATTCGGCTTGAACAGGACCCTGTAACTTCTGCAAAGACACAGGGAATACATTAATTAATGGCTTTAGTCATAGTGCTGTTGTTGGTAGAAGAGGTTGAGACAAATGTGTAAACAGAGGAGCCTTGGGAATGTCACAGTAATTTAAAGTACATAAACCTTCAAAGCGCTGCCTTTGATAGAGTGATACATTGTCTTATAATTGGGCAATTGCTTTCCTTCCATGATATAATTAGCACACAATTATGGTTATGTGAAAAATTGCTCCATCTCCCTCCCTTCCAATTTGTGCTGCTCAGTCTAAGCGGAGAATGTCTCTTTTCTGCTGTGTTTCCAGCAGGTCGAGTCCACCCCCAGTGCTCAGCTGCACTGACAGGGCCTCTTGCCTGGCCAAAGGAGTGATCAAATATTCAGGAGAGGAACTGAAATCAAGCTATTTGTATAAAATATTTGCTCTTTATATTTTATTTTTTTTCCTCCATCCTAAAAATACAGCTATGGCTGCAGCAAGATGAAGTTCTGTGACTCCCAGCACAAACCCCAGGAGTGCAGCAGGATTTAGGTGCCCCCAAGGCACTGCCTGTGCTCTCTGTTCAAGGCTGGCCTGTAAAGGCCCCTTTTGGCTACAAAACCTTTACTGAGGGCTGGTGTTCAACCAGCATCACGGAACCGCTGAGGTTGGAAGAGACCTCCAAGACCACTGAATCCGAGGTGTGACCAATCCCTGCCTTGTCCCCAGAGCACTGAGTGTCACATCCAGGCTTTCCTTGGGCAGCGATGGGGACTCCAAACCTCTCTGGGCAGCCCCTGCCAAGGCCTGAGCACCCTTTCCATGGAGGAATCCCTCCTGGTGTCCAACCTGAGCCTCCCCTGGCCCAGCTCGAGGCCGTTCCTTCTCCTCCTGTCCCTGTTCCCTGGGAGGAACCCCGATCCCCCCCGGCTGTCCCCTCCTGTCAGGGAGTTGTGCAGAGCCAGAATTTCCCCCTGAGCCTCCTTTTCATCATCAATGTGCTGTGAAGGAATGTGAGACACTTTGGTGCTCTGAATGGCAGAAATGCAATTAATGGGCTGATTTCACACTGTTTCTCCTGTGTCAGTGTGTGGAAGACTGTCAAGAGCTGCTCCTCTCTTTCCATCACATCTTCCCTCTGTGGTGAATGAAATACAAGAAGCTGCGTTGCTTCTTCAGCCCGATTCAGGTCTAGAGACAGCATGTGCCAGAACTGAAGTTGAAACTCAGAGCTCCTGGGTTCCAGGAAAGCACTCTACAGGGTTATCCTTCCTACAAAATGTTAATGTTTTCATAAACCTTGTGATAACCGTGTGTTTTTAGATCAACACCCCATGCTCAAGTTACGACTCAGGTGTTCTACCTTGCTTGTTCATAGACATATCCTGTTTGAACTCTTGCCATAGGTTGTCTCTGCAAACTCTCAGTGGATTCACTCCCTCAGAACACGCTCTGCTGTGAGATTTCTGTGTTCCTGTGATCAGCACAGGATCTGGGCTCTCTGGGCACCTTGGACAGCACGTGGTGCAAAAAACAACCCAGAGCTTTAATGGAATTACCATCATTTCCTGCTGAGAGTCCTCCACCATGTGGAGCTCACCTCTGCAACTCCTCGGGAGTTTTTATCTTTAGCAGAACTGCCAGGATTACTCTTAGTCAAATCTCCAAGCCCCAAAATTCCTGGTTTGCCTGTTTATCCTGCAGAAGAGATTAATGCTGCCTTCACATTGCTCACAGACACTGACAAGCCTTTCTCCACAGATATTCCCAAAACTATTCCTTCTCTCTGCAAACACATATGTACCTATCACCAGATCCTCCTTTTTTCCTTCCCACACGGATCCATAAAGAGGGGGCAAGCACATACAGAAATTTAAGGGGAGGGAAAATGCATTGCAGATGGAAAAGAACAACAACAACAACAACCTCTCACACTCTCTACAGTCAATCCTGTGGGAGATATTTATCCATGGGAAAAAACTTTACAAATCCTAAGTAAATGAAAAAAAAAAAATAAATTATATTTTCATAACATTTGGGAGGAAATGCATCTTAATGGAAAATAGCTAGAGAAAAATAATAGCAGCTAGTGAGCTGAAGGAACTATATTCTCCCTGACACGCAACAACAATAGCAGCTAATGCGAGTCATTTGCAGAAGGAAAAGTGAATAGCTGTGGCATATTTGCAAAGAATATATGGCAGTTTACCAAAGGCAAAGCTCCAAGGAATACCAGCTGGGACATAAGAAGGGAGCTATCAAAGGAGGAGGGAGGTATAACGGCATCATGGGATGGTTGGCAGCAGCTCTTTGGAGCCTTTCATGGAACGAGACAGAGCAGGGTTGGGAAATCAAGGTGGGGGTGTCACTCGCAGGGGCTCGTGGCAGGGGGCCAAGGGGGCCACCAAAGCCACGTGGGGCCTTTGAGCATGCCTCCAGTTGGCAAATTCACCAGTTATTGAACCAAAGTCATGAATTAATATGACTCGTTTTTATTAATAACGAGTCTCCTATTTTGATCAGAAAACATTTACCTCAAATAGTGTTTAAAAAATCAAATCCTTCTAATTAGAACAGATGTCATTTGTGGAAAAATCACGTCCTGGTGGCTTTGTACTTTGACCTTATTATCTGGAGACCAGGATGGCCCATTGCTTTGTGCATCAGCCTTGCCTCTTAGCAACACAAAGCTCAGTGAATGAGAAGGCGTCCAAAATGCCATAGTAACATACCATTTATCTGGATGCTTCCAAAAAGTTGATTTCCATGTTTGGATTTGTCTAACTAAGGAAGCTGCCTCTGCAATAAAAGAAAAGTGCATCCTAAATTTTGAAAAAAAAAAAAAAAACAACAACACCAAAAAAACCCCAAAAAACAAAAACCCAAAAAAAACACCAAACCCAAAACCAAAACAACAAAACAAAACAAAAACCCAAAACCAAAAAAAACCCTTATTTGTAGCTGAATTCAGATTTTAAACAGCACAAAAAAAAAATTGTGCATGATTTCCACATCCCAAATAGCATTAATTTCCAATTCCTCAGTATTTTGTTTTCTCCATGAGATAACTATTGCACTTATTAATAATTTAGGCTTTGAAAAGGGAGCTGTCTGGATTTGCAAGGGAAACTGCTCCATCATTTATGCACAAAGTAAAATTGGGAGAATGTACTGGATAAGAGTTCACAGCCAGGTGATTTCAAGTTTAGCATCCCTCTGGAATGAACAGGCTGCCCCATGTGTAGAGGAGCTCTTGGACTCCAGCTTCTGTCCTTGGGGGCCAATTTATCCAGATTCAACGCTCTGTCTGTAAAGAGAGAGGGCACTGGGGGACAGGTCTGAGGGGCTGGTGGTGAAGAGCCCCTGAATTAAATTTAGAGGCAGGAATGAGCTGTCTTGCAGCCAATCCACTGCTCTCTGTCCTCCATGGCTGCACCTTCACCGCAGAACCTGGCCCAGGGACAGCAGCTGCCAAAACTCAAATTATGACACAATCAAATCCACTCTCAGAAGTTCTGAGGGTTCTGGATTTTATACTCCAGAATATTAGTGACAGTATATTTTGTCACTTCTTAAAGAACATTTGGCTACAGCTCCAGGATTCCTCTTTTTTAGAATTTCACCAAGGGGCTCAAAAATTGCAACAAATAGCTTGGAAGAGATAAAAAAGAATCCTGTCACTCTGCTGATTGTAGTTTCGGTGCGGTTCAGTGCAATGTGATAATTAGTCTCCTGGAAATCATTCCTCAAGTTCATACTGTGATATAGCATGAAATAAATCTGAGCCAACCATATAGTTGTAATTCCAGTGTGCTGCCATCAACTGGTACGTTAATTCCATTAAAATGAGCTTGTTGGTGAGAACAGAAGTTACACTGGTGGGAGGAAAAAGGAGGGGGTAAATTTCTAAGTATCAGTAGAATCCACTTCACACTCACATCTACAGCTCTCTAAATTACAGAGACAAGATCTTTGTTCAAATTACTGACAAGGTTACCAGCTGGAACTTTACGCTCAATTCAATTATTTTATATTGTACCTTCAGGCTCCATTCCAGAGCGACTCTTAAAGAATAATCAGACTTATTCAATAGGCAATCAAAATGAAATTACTTTATGTAAGTACAACAAGGTTACACACTTGGTGCAGTCTATAAGTTATGTGCTGCTAATTTTCAGTGCTCTAAAATTTTGACTCTGATTGTCTGTGATGGGCAGGCAGGAGCCAGGAGAGAATTTCCTCACAGTTTCAGAGTGATCTCTTTACACTGCCACACCCTGGATAAATAGGTAGAAGCCAACAGTGCAAGTAGATTACAAAGCAGCTGGAAGTGATGCTTTATCTTGTAGCTACTCATAGAAGCAGCCCTTGATGGGCTGGTCTTCTCAAGACAGGCATTACCCAAACCTAACTCATCCACAAAACCACCTCAGAGTTACTGTTCTTTAGTTTCAACTTCCAGACACTGCGATGATTTGAATAAAAAATGTAAAATTATATTCATTTTAATAAAAAAAATTAAGGTTCAAGCCTTCACAGTTTGATTCTGAGCCTTTTGGTAAAACTCCCAGCAGGACCGCTCAGGGGAATGTCCAGGAGCACACAAATTGTTATATCTTGGATACAAAAACAAAACCAAAAAAATTCTAATATGATTTTATGCATTAAACCCCTCTGCCTCTCTTTGAGACAATGGGAAGCCTTCAGATCTACAATGAATTTGTGACAATGAGGGAGAACAGGGATGAGCAGCCACGCTGAGAATACAGAACTCCCTGCATTCTCCTATCCAGCCACAGAGTTTCTGAAGGCCCTTGGGATGTGCCAGGAACACACGTGAGGGATGGGAGCGCTTTAAGTTCTCCCTGCTGTACTTTGTAGCCCAGGAATCTGTCTCTTGGAAACACAACAATCCCTAACACTGAGTTTCATGGACTATTCTGAAGCATTCCTAGGCCCTGAAACTGAACACTGAGTTATATTTGGTACGAATGGCAAATACCTCCCAATTCTCTGCAGTGTGCACTCCTCCCATCTAAAATAGCATCGTTCACATGAAATAGCAAACATAAAACCAACACTCTTTCCTCAGGCCCAGCCCCACCAGACTTTTTGGATGCACCCAGCTGATGACATAGATCCTCTCCTCTGTATAAACAGGACAGCCTGTAAAATCACCTCATGGCAGGCAGACACGGCCTCCATTAGCTTTTGTCGCAGGAATTTTCTTCCTGGCTTGGGTGGCTCCACTTCCAGACAGCACCAATCTCAACTCCACAGTCTGACTTGAGCCCCATAAAACTCCACAAGTTGGGAAGGGATCCAGGCTTTGCCAGTGGAAAGGGATGCTTGTGCTGAGAGCGCCCAAGGAGCACAAAGGCATCCCTGGAGACGGGGAATGGTCGGGAATTTCAGCTTGGTGGGATCTCACTCGGTCAGTGGCCCTGCAGCTTTTCCTTACAGGAATGTAAACAGCTCTCCTTGCAATGTCTCTGTTATGTCTCTGCTCCATTACAATTTCCTGAGCAGGGCTGCTGCCAAGAGCACGGGAGTGGAGCCACAGGAGGAGTGGCTCTGTCCCTGGGATCTGGGATCCACGATCCTGCAGGACTGGAGCCATCACTGGAATAGAGTGGGGGTTATTTCCACTGCAGTTTATGTAAAAATGGTGAGGTTGGGTTCTTGGGCTGGTGATTCTTAAAGACAGCAGGAATATGTTCAGATGAGACAGGATCCCTGTGGATGTAACCTGGCATCCCATAGATGTATTGATGCCTTAGGATTTCAGCTTTTATATTTTTCATATATTTGTAATCCTGCAGTTCTTTAGTGTGTAACTCTAAACTCCATGTACAGTGTGAGCTGCTGCTTTCCCATTTTGGTCAGACACAACAATTCCTCTCCAGGCCTGGGAATCAAGGACACCTCACTGCCTCAGGCCCTGAGAAATGTAAATAAAAGTGAGTTGGGGGCAGCAAACTTGGGGTCAATGACTTCATTACCTGGAGCTGTAATTGGGAGATTAACCCCAATCTGCAAATGAACCAAACTTACAAAAGTGTGAAAACCCATGACCTGTGCTCCATTTTTGGGTGTAGCCCCCGGGGGGGCTTTATCTGCCCAAAACGTACCTGAAGGGCCTTCAATAAATACAACTGCTTTTTATTCTCTTAATTTTGTCTGGCCTCTGTTTTTAGGCAGCCCTGAAAAGGCATCAGTATCCCGAGGCTTTTATTTACCCTTTCCTGCCCACACCCCTCCCTGGCATTGGCCAGGGGCTGAGGCTGGGTGGAATGAGCAGATCTGCTCTGTCAGACTGGCACAAATAGGTGCTTGCACAGGGCTTGGCTGCACACTTTGTTTCCTCATTTTCAATTGCATGAAAAGGATATAGGAAATTAATAATAAAAATGTGAATGCGTATTAGAAGTGCTATTTTGCATTTATTTTGACTAAAGAATGGGACTACACAAGATATGCCATTAAAAATGTTCTTCATTTTTGGATTAGTGGGATTAGAGGTCTGAATTTTTGAGGAACTTAGTAGTTTAAACGCACTGTAAAATTACAACATAATATTTGATTAAATCCATGAAGCTTTACTAAAGCTCTCCTAGTCTCTGAGACTCAACTATTGCTTTTGAAGGCCACAGGATGTGCAAACCCAGAGCTGGATGTGGTTATTACCTCCAACCAAACTACAAGGATAATGAAAAATTATCCTTTGAGTTATTAATCCTTATCCTTAAAATTTTTAATTGTGCATCATTTTGATAAAAATTTATTAATCTGACTTTGACAGTGGCCATAAATAGGCTGAACAGTTTTCAAAGAATTTGCCTGTCCTCCCACACAGTGCTTTCCTTCATGACAGCAGCTGAAAAAACCAAACTCATTTTCTTAATACATTTAGACTTTAGAAGTGCATTTTCAATTAAGGGACTCATTCTTCCTCTTGGTCCATTGGTAATCAGGTTTACTGGCAGTCAAGGATCCACTTTTCCATCCAGATGGTTGCCTGCAGAGCAATGGATGGAGCTGGGTCAATGAGCTGGACATCCTGATGGGGATTTTAGGGGGAAAAAGAGAATTTGCACAGGGGCTGATGGTGCAGAGGAGATCTGGTTGATGTAAGGCTGAGTCTTCCATGGTTTCGCTGGTGGAAAGGGAAAGGAAAAATGCAATGAGCTGCTCCCTCTGCCACGGTTTCTGAGAACAGCCAGAATGAGCAGAGGGAAAACCACCTCAGAGCTCTCATTTTAATGGAAAGGAGAGAGAAAAGGACACAATAATGAACTAAACTGACTGAGATAAAACATCCCAGGCTCTTCATTCTTGCCTCCATTTTGCTGTGCCTTCCTTGCCCTCATAAGGGTTATTCCAGCTTTACATCACTTGGGAAAGTTGTTCTGGCTCTTCTTTTTTCTCCATTTGATGCAAATATAAATCAGTTCAGTTCTCTATCCCTCTGGTACTCAATCACTTGGCTGCTTCTCCTGTTTGTAATCCTAACTAAAGATAGTTGGAACTAAAGAGCTAAAAGATAAGTTCTCCTTAAGTTCTCACTCCTCTCTTTTAGCAGTTATCTCAGAATTCAGTCCTTTGCCATCTAGCTACCTCCACAAAACAAGAAGTTAATGGCAACAACTTTTAAAATTGTGGATTTTTTGATTTCATGTATGCAAGCTGATTTAGCAGGAGAATAGCAACAAATGAGAAATGGCAATTAACACTCCCGGAGTAAAGCCTGTTATTTCTCCTGTTCCTCAGCCTTGCCTCACAAAATGCTTTCAGAAAGAAGGCAGCTGATTCTAGCAAGCAAGAATACACATTTCATAATTCCACTCCACTGCTTTTCCAAAAACAAAAATATGTAGGAAGAACATTTCAGTGTAACTAATTAGCAGGCTCTGTGTCATCATCCTCGTTAATTCAAGGGACATCTCGAAAAGACTCCTCATCCAAGTCTACTTCAGGTAATAAAATGACAATGTTTAAAATTAAATTACAATTTTTATTTTTTCTTTTTTCACTAAATCAGAACCTAAATTATTTTGGAAAATGAGCATATGTAGGAAACATGATTCTCTGAAACAATTCCCTTCCCTAGAAGTCATAGAAATGATTTCTTTTTCTTTGTGTGCTCACTAGCTTGTTCCCCTCCTGCCCTGGCAGGGGGTTGAGGGCTCTCTTCGCTGTTTCAGTCATCTTTGGCTCCTGCTACAGATCCCCCATGTACACAGAGTTTTGATAAGATCCAAAGAAGCTTCAGTGTTGTGGGAGTTCCTCCAAATCAATTATTTGGAAATTTCAAACCTTTTGAAACTGGTCCATCATTAATCTCTGAGATAACATGGCATGGAATAATATCTGCTCCACGTAGATCACACAAACAGGGGAAACATCTGTGGCCCTGTGCCTAAATAGTCTTTGTTCACTGCTACTTTGAACAGAGCCACGGACACATTTGGGGTAGGGAAGAAGAGCTTAACTTGAAAAAAAAGAAAATATTTGGTAATGCGGAGAATTTCTGTAACCTCCAAATCACTAGAGAGTTCCAGGGCCATTGCTGTTTACTATCAAGCAAGCCAAATACTCATTTCTGCGTGCAGTTTATCCGTGCTATCATAGGCAGGCCAGCCACCAGATGCTCAGAAATGCTCATTCCTCTGCAAATTAGTTCACCTCGTTTTGTGGCCAAATCACTCACTTGTCAATTCCCCCTTTGGCCTTTGCAGTTAATGGGATCTGCTCTTCGTGGGTCTGGGGGGATTTCTTACTCCCATTATGAAAGAAAAAAACCCCAAACCACTCTGAATTCAAATGGAATTCATTTTCCTCAATATACAACCACAAGTTGCTGCTTCAGACTCATAGATTTGGGAGTGTTTTACGTTGATTACAAATGAAAGATGACTTTAAAACACAGAATGAAAAATGTGCTGGGTTTCATTCAAGCACATCCTGAAATGAGACTCTTTCTGGCTTTTTCTCAATATTTTTGCTTTTACCCCTCCCTTCTCTATCCAGGGTTAAAAAGGTGGGTTTGCCTCTGGATGTTTTACAGCTGGCAAACGCAAATGCGGGTTTGCAGCGTTTGTAGCAGGGCAAAGACAAACCTCAGCACTGGTGCAATGTGTCCTTATCTTTATCAAAACCCATGTGTCACCCTCCTGTGAGCTGGGTGCTGCCCTGGGCCCCACACTTGGCACCATCATTACAAAGGACCTTGAGGGAGCTACTTCCAAGCACTGAAAGAACCACTGACACAGATTCCTTCTCCTGCACTCTGCTGAGAAACTCTTCTACAAGCTATGGCCAAGAGACCCCTCCACTTTACACTTTAAATCTGTGCTTTTGAACCCTTCATGAATCAGGCCCAACGTTTCATGCCAGGCGTCCTGCCATGTGCCTCATGGAGTTTATAGAAACCCCCAGGGCTGGCTTTAATCTGCTTTTCCAGAGTCCCTGGGTTTTGGAAATGCATGCACCAGGAAGAAAGGGAAGGGAAGGGAAGAGAGACAAGAAATCAAAGCACAAAGTGAGTTCACTTAAAACCTCAGCCAGCCCTGATGTGAGGGCTCATTTTGCTTTCAGGCCTCACCCCTTTACCTCAGGTGCTGGGATTAAGGGGGGACCGTTTTCCCCTCTGGATTGCGTAAATGAGGAAGCTGTTGACTCGCGTGGTCCTGGAAAGACATATGTGCTTCATTATCTGGATTCCTTGTATTGTTTCAGCTTGTCGTTGCTGGCTGGGAACACGCAGCCTTGAGCTGTTCCCATTTTTAAAATGCACTTTTTTCTGCCCCGGATTCTTGCCAAGTGGAGATTTAAGTGCACTATTACTTTTATAGAAGACTATTAAGAGTTATTAGATCCCATTAGAGCAGACTATGCTCTTTTAAAAAAAGAATACTTTCCTTTATTTTTGAACAACCATTTATATTCATTTAAATCTGACAGAATGTTTGTATCAATGCGAACACAGTTAATTATATCTTAGATCTATGAGAACCTTTCTTGTTTATTTTTTTTTTTAAATGTTTTACTAGTCTCCCCTAAAGACTCGTGTGTTTTACTTGTGTGGCTTTAAAGCAAGTCTGAACCATCGTGGCTGTGAGGTGCACTGGGTGTTCTGGCAGGGATGGCATGAGAACACTTGGAGAAAAGCGATGGAAACTGGATGACAGGATGATCTGTGTCCATGTTTTCAACAGTTTTGGATGAAGTCCTCAGCTTACAGGCACCATCAAGGGGAATCTTCCTGTCAGTAGAAGCAGGATCAGACCCCACTACACTGCAGTGGGAATATGACCTGATTTTACTGGTAGAAGTCACTGCCTGTAAGCCACTACCCACGTCTGCCTTCCTGGGTGGTTCTGTTGTTGGGAAGAGTGGATGAATGCTTGGATTAATTGCTAGCCCCTTCCAAGTTTACTTCATGCCTTTTCTTCACAGTTTACATCCATTTCTCCAGATTTCTCTGCGTTACTACTTCATCTCAAGTCAATTTCAAATAAAAGGAGTAAAAATTGTCTCGAAGGAGTAAAGAATTAGATGTGCTGACACCGTGTTTTTGGCAGAACGTCTGGGAGAGCAGCTCTGACGTTATCCCTTCCCTCATGGCAGCAGTTGCTGTGTGGAACATTCTCAACGGCCCAGCCCTATGGGTTTGAGCTGCTTAAACTCTAATTTGTATAACCCACTTTGGGAAGAATGATACGTCTTCCTGGAAAACACTCCATTTCCCTTCCCTTCTCGAAGACACGCTGTGAGGAGATGACTAAATGCTGCCACAGGAGGGAGAAAAACAAACAGGAAAGAATTAAAAGGCCCTCGGATAGGGCATAAATTATTCAGCTTTTTCCCCCTCCCTGAACCCTGTTGCAGCCAGCACATGCACAGCACCTCCCCTCTGGATGAGGCTTTGGCGTGGAGAGCAGATCCCAGCCCTGCTCCGTCGTTCCTGCTTGGCGATGACGCAGGATCCTCCCTCCACAAAACTCTGCAGGAACACGGCTGGACGAGGTAGTGCAGGGCAGGGAGGGGGACAGACACCCTGGTTCTCGGGGGAATCATGTTTGAAACGGCTCCTTGGAGCTTCAAGCAAATCTAGGATTAGAAGGGATGGTTAAAAAATGCGTCTGCTCCTGGACAGCCACCTGTAGGTTTTGTGCAGGAATGAACGTGGCCCCTAATTTTATCTCCCTTTTGAAGGTTGGCTGAACAAACTAATCAGCCACACAAAATAGCAAAGAGCAGAATCCTCACATTTGTTGTTTTTCTTTGTTCATTATTACTCTTTAGACAAGGAAGGCAGTTTAAAGCACAGTAGTTCTGTCTGAATCACAGCTGTCCTGCCTTAGCTTGGTCCTGCCTTAACTTGATCCTGTCGTGCTTGGGTTTTAAAGCCCTTTGGTTTTGTCTAGACTGGGAAAAGAATGACTTTTCCAAGAATTATAGCTGAATTGAACTAATTTAACTAAACACAAGCCAACACTAGAACAGTGTTAGGAGCATGGTTTAGCAGCTTTAGCTCAGTTCAACAGCTGGAACAGAACTACACGAGGTCAACACAACGAACTTCCTCAACTTTGTCCTAATTAGAGAGGCTTTAACAGTGACAGACTGAACACCTCAGGAAACCTCTGAGCATTGACCAGGCTGAGCTGTACCACCTTCCCTTCCACCTGGTTCCACCTGGAAGAACAGGAGGAGGCAATCTTGACCTCAGCGGACCACTCAGCCTTAACCTACCCAGAAATCTATCTCAAAAATCGGTTTTTATCTGGCATTTGGGCATTGCCTGGCTGAAAAGACACGGAGGAAGCGATAATATTTTCTAGACTACAAAATATAGCGGAAACAGGGCTGAGACCCACTTGACTTGTGATCTGCTGGAGCCCTGGATGAGTGAATCATTCCATTCTTCCCACAGGCAGGGACAGTGCCATAGGATTAGCCTTTCCTCTGCTGCTCATTTTTGTTTTGAAATCTTCTCTCAGAAAATGTACAAAGTAGATGATAAATTATTCTTCCTACGCCAGGAATTTTCCATTTTGAGTTTTATCTGTTGCTGGGTTTTGGCACCATTAAACTGTTAAGGGTAAATTTAAAAATAATTGAGAATCTGGCTCCCTGGATTGTAGTTTGGGGCTTTCCTGCAGAACAGGAAAGGTTTTTGATTCAGGAAAGCACTTTGATTTTTGATGATTCTCACCAGAATGTGCTGTCCATGCAGATAATTAACTCCACCTGGGTACTGATTGTCTTTCCTCTGCCTTTCCATCTCTGCATTCTGTGGATTTTCCAGTAAGACTGATTAGTTTCAGAAAGGCAGAGAAGAATTAAGGCAATATGGAAAATAGTCTGAGGAGAAGGAAACAAGCAAGGAGCCTTCAGCATTGTGCAGAAAATCCTGAAACTTGAGTTAGGGATGCCAGAAGAAGACATGGAGCAACCCAGCTGAAAAGCTTTGGAAAAGAAAGAGAACAAGGACTTAACATAGAGGTCAAGAACTAGATTTGGGAGAGTCACAAGGCCTGGAGAGAATGTTGGATGAGGTGGAAAGCAATTTAAAAAATATTTATTTTGTATTCTAATGGAGTCTGAAAAGGAATATATCACTGTGTGTGATGGTGTGCATATATATGACCAGGAAATTGGTTTTGCTTCAAAAAAGATTAAAGAACAATTATCTAATATCAGACCACAGAAAGACCAGAAAAGCTATAGTAGAAATCCAGAAAAGAGCATGGCTCTGAGGCAGGCCCCACTGCTTTCCTCTGTCCCTCAAATTGTACAGTATAGATTTTCAAGGAGTTTAAACTTCATATCCTTTACTTTCCTGACTGCTCTGTGTGAGCTGAAGGGAACACCATCTGGACAGGTCAGTTCAGCAGGGGTGGCAGTTAACAGAAACTGGTACAAATATTGAAATTATGGTTCTATTTTTTTCCAAGGGAAGAAGAGGAATGGAAATGGAAAAAATGTCAGTGTAAAAAAAAAAAACAAACATGCAGGGCCCAAACTTCAGAGCTGAGGAAGTCTGCAATGGAGAATGTAGTTGAGACAGCTGTGCTGAGGCTTACCTAAGCTCGGGCTGACCAAGTGACCTCCATGATGTCATTAAATGAGCTCGTTGCTCCAGCCCTTGCTCCTGACACCTATTAAATCTACAGCGTTTGAGTTTGGGGTTGTCAAGGTAGCCCTGCATGGGACACCAACAGAATCCATTTGGAGAATGAGGCAGACCCTGCCCAGAGGCTCTTTGCTCTTTTCTTGGCTGCCTTTTCAGGGTATTTCCTTCTACGCACATCCTGGGGTTGGTTTGGAGAACCAAAGGAACAATTTACTCTTTGTCCTCTCTATGTGCTGTTTAATGCCAGATGAAACTAGGGCAGCTGGTCTCGGGGCTTGGGCCTAAACTTTTTGTCTGTCTTGTAGGAAATATCCCCCTTGATTTCAAAAGAATAGAGGAAAACCCATTTCATTCCACGATGTTTATGTTATTAAAAGGCCACATAAAGGATTAATCCATGATTACAATAGTCAAAAGACCTTGCAGGAATTTGGTGTCTCATCTCAAAGGACCTCAAAGTTCCTGCTTCCGTGTAGATTACAAAGATATTATACAATATTCCAAATTTCAACGTACTTGCAAGCCATGGCACTTCCTAGATACAGATCCCACTTCCTTCTCTTGCAGCAGGCAGGCAGGGGATCTCCTAAAGGATGCCAGAACCCTCCCAGTGACAGCCCCTCACTGTCCTGTCAACTTCACAGGAACTGTTCCCAGGGAACAGATGAGTCAAGAGTGTCAGTGATGCCACCACCCTTGTAAATGAATCCAAAATGGATGGTCAAACGAAGACCTTTGACTTTTATTTTGATTACCCTCAATTAAGTTTTCTTTGGGCTGTCCTCTGAATATCTCTCAGTGTCTCGTTTCTATCCTCAAGAGAACAGCTTCCCACTCCCTTCTGTTTATTTCTTCCCACAAACCTGAGCTAAAGGTAGGGCATGTGCCCCATACTCTCATTCCTCTGCCACCCATCCTAAAGTCCCACCATCTGTTTCCAGTGGCACATCCAGAAAGTGCATCCTGCTCCTCTGTGTGGCTGGAGAGGCAGAGGTGCAAGTCTTGCAGTGGTCGTTTTTCTTGACAAAGGTCA
Organism: Sinosuthora webbiana; assembly: GCA_013397395.1. Lineage (NCBI taxonomy): Eukaryota > Metazoa > Chordata > Aves > Passeriformes > Sylviidae > Sinosuthora > Sinosuthora webbiana. Next base: position 167,010 of record VXBN01011446.1, read on the forward strand.
ATTATTTTGAGGAAGCCTTTTAATGGAATAAAAACTGAGCAGCAACTAGGAGGCTGACTAATAAGTTGCTTCTCACCTTCCACCAGGAGCCTTGAAGTGCAGGACAGAATCCAGGAAAGATTTTCTGGAAAATTAAGAGAGGCCCAGTAAAGTCTCTAAGCCTGGGCAAGTCAATAAACTGTCACAGTTGCCCAGAAGGAATTGGCTTGTCTTAGATAAACTTACAAAAGGCCCTGAAAAAACAGAACTTTTTTTAAATGGCAGAGATTAATTTTCTGACTTCAAAGTAGTATTAATGCAGAGTTTGGCTGAGGTTTCCTGTGCAAGCAGTTTCCCCCCAAGCAGTGATTTCAGAATCCGCCTTGTTTTAAGGCTGGCATTTGCTGCAGCTGCAGACCTGGAGTATTTTCGATCCCCTCTGAGTGCTGGAACACCATCCAACAATTAAACCGCAACCCAAAAACAATCAAACATCTGTTTGGAGGCTGCTCAGTGACTGACGTTCTCCTGCCAGCATAAACACTGGAGCTGCTGAGTGATTCCTGTCTTGTGTGTGTGTGTGTGTATGTGCTGCTTGTGTGGGTTTTTGTTCTCCCAGGCAGGAAGATTCTGTGTGTGTAAATATGCCGAGAAGCGTTTCTGCTGCAGTGCACGAATGTGCCCAGATAGTTTATTTGGGGAAGTGTTTTTTGTTGACATGAGCACACACATGTTGGAGTATCAGCTTGAGATTGGTGCGCCGGAGGTAGGACAGGAGGATGTGGACTGTGAGCCTGGGATCATGTATGTGGTTGTGCAGTGCTGTGGGTGTTGGTGTGTTTATTTATAGGTATGGATTGGTTTTTATTATTTTGGGGGAAAAATTGGCATTATGGCTGCATGTTTTTAGGCAGAGACAAGTATTTTGAAGAGTGTACATGTGTTTGTGGAGTGTACATGTGTGTGTATGTACAACTGTAGGACTGTGTTTGTGCTTTTTGGTGGATTCTCCATTTGCCTGTGAGCTCTGCCATGGAGCTGATCAGCTCCAGGGGCCGGGGGAGCTGATGTCCTTTGCTGCAGGCCCAGGAAGGGAAATAACAAACTGCTGGCAGCAGTTCAGATCTAGTTCAGGAGAACAGTGAGGTCTGGCCCTGATGTGATCTCAGACTCTCTAAATCAAAACCCCCTGATTTCAAGAACTCTCTTGGTTCTCCTCTCTCAGAGAATTTGAGGATGAATGGACTCCAAGGCTTTGGGAACAGGGATGGGGTGATGAATACAGGTGTCAGGTCTGCCTGCCTAGAGGACAAATTATTCTCCTTCCTAAAAGCACTTACAGACTCCATGCAGGTTGCTGCTTTTGTCCTTTTTTATTTATAGCCTTCAAATAACCACGGGCTGTTGATGGCCAGGGGAAAGCACCATGCACATGTCATTCAATCCCAACAGGAGCTCCCTCCCTATAAAACCAAGACCTGCTTTTGGAAAACACAATTGCTCCCACTCTGAGCCAAATGAGAGCTTGTGCTACTCCTACCAGCTCTCCCCAAAGCCCCAGGGTCTCCAGGCTGCTCCCTGTCATTTGTGGTGTCCCTCTGTCCCTCACTGAGTCACTGCAGTGGGACAGGGAGAACATCAGCACCACAAGTGACAGACTCTGGGCCACCCACTGCCTGTATTCCAGGAGCATTCTGCTGCCTAGGAGAGAGCAGCTGGAGATTTTTGCTTTAGCCCGTTTCTCAAATATCCTATTGCTGAAGTATAAGAACAGGCTGTTACAGGAAAGAAGGATTTGATGATCTTCCCACTGTGAGCTCCACAGCTTAACCTATTGTTCTAATCACCTATTCTCTTCCAGCAGTATTATTTTTCTGTTTGCCAGTTTATTCTGAGAAAGTTCACTAGGAAATAGCTTTGCCTCAGAAAGTTCTATTGCTTGGAGAGGGCAGAGCACAGAGGCAGCAGCAAAGGACAGGGAATCAGTAGTTTTCTGTCGTGGCTGCTGCCCAGGTGCTGCAGAATACAACCCCAAATTTATCTCTGCTGAACAAAATTTTTACATCAGTCAAATGGGGAAAGGACTTAGTGTGGTGGGAGAGAGACTTGAGCAACATAATGTTTTCTAGATTGAGAGAGCTGAACTCAAAGAAGCTGCAGAAGAGCACTATTGCTGTTACACGCTGTCCTGCCTTCAGTGCACGTCTGTACACCCGGATCTGAGGAAGCAAGTGCTGACCACCACAGCACATGGAATCACAAAACTTCCAGGATTAGCCTCAGCCACTGACACCCCAGTGAGCGGCCTCCACACTTCAGACAGAACCATGATGAGTCTGGAACTTGTGGTTACCCACAGGCTGGAACAAGGTGTGTGGTCCCTGCGTTGTGGAGCTCCTGCAGGTGAAGGTGTGACACTCTCAGGCCACAGCCAGCAGGAGACACAGCCACCACCTGCTTGGGGACAACAGCAGGACTCCTCTGTAACCTGTGATGGGAACCTCACTCCTCCTTTTTCCAACACAAGACCCCTCAACAGGGTATGAGATGATGATCATGACAAAAGGCCCCTCGTCAGCATTAGCAGCTGTTCAATTTCCAACTCTTGTTTTCCCACAAACTCCAACTCCAGAAAAATATGAAGTGCAACTTAAGGAAGCTCTCAGCTGTCTACCACTATGTTCATTTCCATAACAGATGTGAAATAAATTTTGGTCTCTCTTCTATTCCTGTCTCGTCTGTCTCTAAATTTTGAGACCTTGGAACCGAACTGTTCCCTTAAAATTTATTCATTATTTGTTGCAAGAGTTCTGAGTGATATTTCAGGATCTTTTACTTTGTGTATTAACATATTTGTCCTTCCACTAATTAGGCCAAACCTCAGAAAGCCTCAAGTTTTGATTCAATATTCGGCCAACCAATAAATAATGTGAGAATGTAGAAACAAACAGTAAGACAAACTTACTAAGTGTGTGATGTCTTCAAAATAAAGGAGTAGTACTGCTCAGTGAAAATATAACAGGATGAATTCAGGAGCAATGAAATGAAACAAAGCAATAGGAAATACCAGTGTGGGAATAATGTATGTGAAGCTTGTGGAAGAGTCTGCCATTGGAAAGGATAAAGAACGAGTCACTTGCACAGCTATGGACAAACTTAATAAATGCTAGAAATGACATTGTTATGTGCAGAAATTACTTTCATAAACACAGGCTGGAGTTGCAGCTCCCACAGTGTCAAAAATCAAGTAGAAATTCCATGTGCTGCCAACCCCCTGATCACTGCTCACATCCTCAGCCACACTGTTTGCACTATCCTGTCCATGCTATATAAAATTTCTCTTGTTAGTCAATAACCTGGATCAAAAACCTGTGTATTGGTTTTGCAGGCTGGTTGTATTGTAAAATACAATATTTTATAAAACCTCCCCAAGACATTCTGACATTCCTTTTGGGAACAACTGGTGTGAAAGAGCACCTGACCATCTGCTAGGGAAGTGCAGGTTACCCAGGCCTGGAAAGGTATTTGCCCTGCGAAGGCTCATCGGGGCTGAGGAAGCAGCTTCCCCTCCGGAGTCCTGGGGGGAGCAGGGGGTGTCAGGTCCTCACATCTGCCACCCCCGTGCACAGCTGTGAGCTGCTCAGGGAGAGCCATCCCTGCTGGCCCAGCTGCCCTCCCATTCACTGTCACTCAACAAGGAACTATTTCACAGTCCTTACTGGAAACAATGGGACCTTTCAGGAATGAAATCAGATCTTGACTCTGATAGGAAGGCAGCTGGGAGACACATGAAAGCTTCTGCTCAGTGTCTCTTCCTTGTCTCCCAAGGTTTGGATTCAAGGAACCCCAGTGAAACAGCCCAGCCCTTTCGGAGAGGCCAGTGCTGTCGCAGAGGAGGCTCTAAAGGCGCAGTGCCCCGCAGGAGGATTTGCAGCAGGCTGATAAACAGCTCACACGGATGGACAGGGGAGGGGGTGAGCGTGCATGGAAACAGATCACAGGATAGAAAAAGAAAGACCTAGGCCGAGAAAGAACATTGAATTTCGCTGATTTTTGGATCCCGAAAGATGACCCCCTGCTCATGGCCGTGAGCATCGCTCTCCTGTCACAGCCCTTCTTTGATTCACCGGGTACAGGTTCAGGTTTCCAGCTCCGAGCTCAGGAGCTCAGTCAGCTCATGACCCAAGGGAGGAGCTGCTGGATCCCACCCCTGACTCCTTGCACTGCCTTCTCACCATCAGCTGTTCGACCTGTTACCCCATAAATCCGATTTCCTCGCACTAGAGAGCTCACAGTTCCTCACATCAGGAAAATGAATGTCCCCTGCTCAAGCATTTGTTTGAAATGGGTTGGAAAACTGTATTACAGTGAGTGATTTCAATCTTTGTTCTGTTTGCTGAAGGTTCCATGCTGCCAGAAACACACAAACAAAGCATTACTCCTGTTTACAGATGATACCAATCATTTTCTCCCTCAATAAGTATTGTACCTGGCATAGTGGGATCGTGAGAAATGAAAAGGAATTTTTTTTAATAATAAAAACCGAGTGGTTGGAATATTACTTGTTTGCATTTGTTTTGAGAAAATGAAGGCTGGATCAATAATTCACACACTTTCTGCTTTGAATGCACAATTTCACTGTGACAACAGGAATTATAGAGCAAAAACTCTTAGAGGAAACAAAGTAAAAATGTTAACAATAATTACAAGTTACATAACAGCATTTACTTATTGAGAAAAAAAGGCAATCTCACTAATACAGTGTTAAGTTAGTTAAAACAAATAAAACCATTTACAAAACACCAGGGATGCAAAAGCAATCGTAGAGCTAATTCTGCAAAAAGCACGGATGAAATAAGAGAAACTGATAGCAACAACTATAAATTAGAGAGTGAGTATTAGAAAGTGTAGGGAATTTGTAACAAAAACAAAAGGAAAAAAGGAGAACAATGAATATCACTTATTACCTATAACAAGTATTGTTGTTCTGTGAAGTTTATACAGAAAAAAAAAAAGTAGGATCTTCACTGGTCCATGATTTCTCTTCATCATTTGCACAATGGGATTTGGGCAATGGGATCTTACTGAGAGGTGAAACTGGACAGACCAAAACATTTTATTTCCAATGAGAGGGCAGAAAGGTGACGTGAAAGTGAAATCCTTTCAATCTCATATAAAAGAAACAATCCTCTTTAATCTGAGAAAACTGTTAAAGACCATTTCCTTATAGCAGAGGAAAAAAATGTTCTTGGAAGACCGAAGTTGTTGGGTTGTTTTTTTTCAAAACCACGAACTTTCCAAAGTGCAATGACTCCTGACCTTTTTAGCTTAACTCAGAGAGCAAAACCGCCTTTCCCAAGAGCAGAACCTCGTGCCTCACTCGCAGTGAGCTCCTTTGGCCCTGCCTGCTGTGCTGAACAAGACATTGGTCAGGTTGTAACACACCAACTTAGACTGTTTTATTGTGTTCTCAGCTTTTTGGGAGCTTTCCAAGAGTGCCAGGCAAGGAAATGAAATCTTCATCCCAAGGAAAAGATCCCTTTCCAAAACTGTTAATCTTTCCTTCTGACATCTTCTGGAAGACAAACATATCCAGAGGGGGTTCTCTCGGCAATGAGCTTGTTCATGTGAGTGATCAAATTGGGCTCGTTACACTGGTACATATGTTAACAATAATTCAGACTTTTATTCGCCCTCTTTCACCACCACAGCTGCTCTTGGTTTTCCTGATGGCCCCACCCAGGGACACTTGGAACACAAGCAGACACACGTATGTATTACAGGGAGTGATGCTTTACATCGTTATTAAATCTAGGCTTCCCTTGGCATGCAACATTATCATAACAAACTCATGACTACACAGTTTCTGTCACTGTGTAAATTCCATTTCTGCTGCCATCAGCAGAATTAGAAAGCAGATTTGGTTTCTACATATCATCTCTGATTAATTTTTGCATTGCAGGGACTGAGGACAGTTCCAGAGCCTCTGGATGGTCCAGGTTCCAGCCATTTGCAGGTCTGTCCCACCAGCACATTAGTGAAGCCATTTCAGAGTTCTAAAGAAATGAATAGAAAAGCAACAGAGACTGATGAAGTTTAATATTAAAGCGTTTTTAAGTGGTGAGTATTTCCTGAAAAAAAAATCTGAAAAATTACATACAACACAAAGAACTAACACAGGGTGAGATTATTTGAGGTCTGGAGAAAACTGCTTTTACTAAGACAATTATTAGTCCAAGGACATTATTTAATATCTCAAAAAGAGGATTGACAGGTGACTTAAATAGATCATGGAGGATGGAAAGGTTTCATCTGACTCTTGAGCTTAGGAAGAAGCAATGGCTCTAAGATGAAGCCAGAAAAAAAAACAGATTTGAAAGAGAATGTTTGGATTCGGCACCTCTTGCCCACACATTTCTCCCAAGGTGAGTGCTGAGAGGCAGGTGGTTATTTTCTCAAATCTTTGAGCCTGACAGGGCTCCCTTCTGGGTGAGACCTTGGTTATAGTGAATAGTTCAGGATTCAGCACTGGACGGGTGGCTCCTGCTCGTTGTCTATCCAGGCTTTCATTCCAACTTCCTCCCACTACCATTTCCTCAGCTGAAATCCCTGGAGAAACATCCAAGGAGGGAAATCTCGTTTGGTCTATTCAGAAGGAGAAAGCCTCAGATGGCTCTTGCTTTCTGCTTGGGAAGTCAAAGAACCGAAACTCATCCCATGGCCAAACATCTCCTGAAGTGCTTTCCATGGGTTTGTCAAAAACTTCTTCTCAGTCCCTGCTCCTTCCCCGTGGCACGTGTCTTCAAGCAAGTGAAATGCCCTTGTTTGCATCCAGGTGACACTGCCCCATCCCAAATGTCCACAGGTCAGAAATGGAGCCCAGGAACGAGGCAAGGTTCCAATGGCTGAGTCACCTCTGCTGCCCTTCCCGGGATAACTGGGCAGTGCTGTGGGGTGGTGGGAGTGCTCACAGGGAGATGGACGTGTCAGGGAGGGATGCAGTTCCTCAAATCCTGATGAATCCACAAGCTGAGGTGAAGCTGTGCTGGGAGTCCTCTGTGTCTCATCTCAGCCTTTCTCCCTGTGCATTAAATAAAAGCACTGATTTAGCCCCAGATTGATTCTGCTTCGAACAGCTCCTCTCTTTGTCCCTGCCTTGGAGCTCATTAGATGTTGTTTGGCCTCGGTGTAATTGCTGCTGTCTGCTGACAGGGCACTTCTGCCAAGCAGATGGTTTTTATTTTGAGGCATGGCTATTTGATAAAACTGTTCTTAACTCATAAATAAAGGAGGAAGCTGTTGCAGGGGTTCTATTCTTCCTATTAGCAATTGAGATTACTGGATATAAAAAAAGATCGTGGATTGAATTTGACATTTATGTAAAAGAATCAACACTCTCTGCATCAGTTAAAACTTTTCTGTACTTTGGTGGGCCTTGCAGATTCCCTTAATAAGCATTAATTTCTTGTTAGATGATAAAATGGAAATATCTCATGGATCTCGGTGAAAAAATATTTGTTGGCAGCAGAAACTGTTTTTGTACCATGCAGTGTAGGTACAGCTACATGAACTAGAAAAACTTTACAGGTTGAATCAATAGTGAAAATCCCACAATCTTGATATTTCTCTCATTTTCCTTAATGCTTGTCTTCTTCACTGTTATTTTCTGTATTTCCTGGGTTTGTCCTGTGCTGGAAACACTGGATAATGATCTTCAATAAGATAATTTTTAGCTTCTGGGACCATACAACTCCATATATGTATACTCGTGTGTACTTCATACCTGTATACTTGACTTCATAAAGTCAAACAGAATATAAGCTAAATTTTTCCGAATTACCAACATTGATTTGACAATTTGTCATGATTTAAATTTGAATGAAGGAAATATTCCAGGTGATGAAACCGAAGTTTATTATTTTACATTGCAATTGCCCATCAAAAATGTTGTTGTCACCCTGTTGCCACATGAAGAACTAATCAAAAGAGCACTGGAAAATAACACCACAGGGGAAATATGGGGTGGCTTTTCCTAAAATGTTGCTGCGAGCAGGGGACAAAGCTTTTTCTACCTACACCCAAATTTCTTTTTGCTCTAAGCCTTTTCAAAATGCAACTTGACAAACTGACAGGTAAAAAGAACCTTAGGTACTGGCTGACTCTACATTCAAACAGGGGATGTTAAAAGCTCCCTAGCAGCTGAGGCAGTAGGAATTCTGAGAATACCTCTAATTTTCCTTTCATTCCCTCAGACCAGAAATTAAAGACATTTTAAACCAGAACCTGGACTCTTTGCTGATGATGGAGTCCCTGACAGTTCAGAAAGGCACTTTAGAAACGTTAATTCCAATAAAACTAACATTCTAAATAAACAGGAAAGGAAACATGCCATGGAAGACAAAAAGAACTTCTTCAAACACCTTAACCCCCAGGCTTTTGGATGTGCACAAACCCTAAACTCCCAAATGCAACCACCTGCTCTTCTTTTGCAACAAGGAGAAGCCCTGAGCTGAGCAGTATTTGCAGGTCCTCATAATAAATATCAGTCCTGGCCATTTCCAAGTGTTTGGAACAACAGTTGGTCAGTGAGTAAGCTGTTAATGGGAACCAGAGGATGGATCTGCAGTGGGGGTGTCCAGCAGTGATGGGCGCTGCTGCTCTTCCTCAGGGGAAAGGTTTCAGCTGTCAGAGAGACCCTGAGCACCTGAACCTCCCATTCCCCCACCCCTGACCAGGTACAGCACAAGGAAAGTGCCCCAAGGACACAGCAGGAATTTCCTCAGGCTTTCCAAGAGCTTAGAAAATACTTAAAGAAGTTGGGATGTAAAGTGTGCTGTGTGTAAATAAATAACGGTGAGGGTCGGACGTACCCATCACACAAATAAAATTGTACATCCAGCACACATTAAGGAAAGCGATGCCTTAAATTCTGAAAAAAAAAAAAAACCCAAACCAAAAAAACCAAGAAAAAGTCATCCAGTGCATCCTGGAGGAGTCAGGATACCTACTGGGTGCCCAGAAAGGTGCATTGCTCCTGGTTTTTTTGCAGATATTTACTCGTTATTCCAAGGGAATGTTACTTCACCCAAACCTCATTACACCATGCACAGTAGAGGCTGTGGAGCCACGAATAACACTTAATGTTATTTGGTTTATTCCAACTGTGGTCTTCTCCAAATAAAAATGAATTATGCCCTTGACTGGTCGGCTGTGCATTTTCCTTAAGTCATCTTACAGAAAACGATTCCAAGATGAGAGAAACTGAAAACTAATTAGACTTATGAATGATAATTGCTTTGGCAAAGGCAAAGGCTTATTGCCACAGAGAGCGAGGAGGCAAAGACCTTGAAGTCGCCAGTAGGGCAGATTTTACAGATTTTACATTTTTCTTCACAAAACACAGGACTTCCCTAGGAGACAACTAGCAGTGGCATCCCAGCCAGACATCTTACTGACAGCAGCCCTATTATAAATAGATTTGGATTTCTAAAAAACTATTCTTCCACAAATTAAATAATTTAACTTAAACCGAAATAAATAATAGACTAAAAATGTTTGCAAATGGTTGTCACTTGGAAAAAAAAGTACCCCTGAGGTTTCACAAAACTCCAACTATTCCCCAAATGATGTAATTATTGCAATGAATTGTCTGTGGAATAAGCAGCTGCTCGGTAGGAATTAGTGAGGCACAGCATGGTGGAAAAGGTGGTTTTAAGTCGACTGTAACTTCCTGATGCCACCTTGGGGAGGTTTTGTAGGTGCCCAGGAAGGTTTCATGGCACTGCCAAGCTCCTGTCCAGGCAGGTGATATAATTTTGTGTGCTGCAGGTCCTTGGGGACAGTCACACCACGGGAGGCAGGATCCAGGATACTCTGGCAGACACAGGGGCTGACAAATCCCAAGTAAAATTAACCAACAGCAGCAGGACCTTTTCCTACCACAGACCTGAGCGTGGTAAGACAGCTTTCCACAAAGAACTGTCAAGTGAAATGGGATGATCATAGGAATATTCAGGCTTAGGGTAAGGATGTCCAGTTCCTGGCTTGGTAGTGAAGAGTTTTAGGCTCTGTAAGAACCATGCAGAGAATGTGATGGGCACAGTGCTCTCTCAGTGCCCTCCACTCCCTTGTCATACTGATGAATGTCCTTCAGTCTTACCATTCCCAAAGGCCACCCAAAAATCTATCAGCCCAACATCAGTATTTTCCACCTATAACTCAGAACTGCAAAACGACAAGTGACAAATGACCAGCTCTATAATGAAATCTGATGAAAGGATCTACCCCTCTTGCCCAGCTTCCTATTCATCAAGTATCCTCCTAATTAATTCTGACTTCAGTGTAAATCTCCAGCCCGTGCTTTGCAGAAAGTCAGAGCAGATGATGATAAACTGGTCCTATAGGTACTGATCTATAAATCTGAGTTTCAGAGCAACATTTGGCAAGGGACTAATTAATGTCCAGTGGGTGCCACTCTGCAATGTCTGAGGACTGCAGCAGCCCAGGGACTGGGGCAGAACCACCCCAAGAAATCCTGAATATCAGTCTGAAGTCAGGAGCAGAGTTTGCTGAGTGAGATGGAAGCAAGTTCATTTGAAGTCCTTCCAAAATGATCTACATAAAGCATGTAGCCTGTCTAACAACATCTGAAGAGCTACAAAAACAGTCAATAGCTGCAATAGCTCTGAGACAGGAGTCCCACTGAGTCTGGACAAAATCATTACAAATGAGGAGAGCCATGTTTGTGGAGAGGAAAGGATGGAATTCATTAGAAGAGCAGCGACAGTTCATATTCTTGACAACAAGGAACCAGCAGAATGGGGTTTTTGTTTGTTCCTTTGTTTATTAGAAAGATCTAACAGCAAAATAAACACTGAAAATTGAAAAATAGTTCACAGTGATGAACTCTGGTAAATCCAACCTCTTTTACAAGGGAATACCAAAGCAGATTTTAAACATTTGGCAGCTTATCAGGAGCCAGAGGAAGATTAACTATGTGAGTGAAAAATCAGGCTGAGAAACCAGAAACAGCTTTTCACAATGAAGGAAAGCCAAGAAGGAACAGAGTCTAAGAAGCATTTGGAAAGAAATGGTAAGATCATCACACTCTTAGGAAACAGATCACTGAAGCAAGAGGAATTTGAATTCATTTTGGAAGTGTGCAGGTATTTTTTTTAAAGCAAGACTCAGGCTGTCTAACAGCACAGGGTCACTCAGAAACCATCACAGGTGTAGTGGTCCTGCCAGGGGTGCTGTGGCTGGTGCTGTGCACAAACAGCACGGAGACACGGGGTGGTTTTTGTAAAAGCCACCAAAATGGAATGCCTGGTGCTCCCAGATTCCCTGTTGGATTTGGCAGATCTCCAAATCTTCAAAATTTGGCAAGCTCCAAATGCTCTCCCTAGCTGGGCTAGGGGGTAGCTGGGACCTGGGGGTAGGAAAGGTTTCCTTCTGGGTGCACCGAAACACAAAATCCGTTGCCACTTGATGTTATTAGAGAACAGCATGAAAAGTTTGGGTTTCCAGCTCAGTATTTAATTCCAAATACAACAAACACATTCCACTTCCTACATTCCCATGGAAATTCCAAAGCCTACAGACTCTTCCCTTGTTTTCAAACATTCGTGTTTGATGTTCAAAAGCTTTGCCTTCCCTTTCAGGGGTGGGTGATCCCTGCATACCTCTCTCACTCTTTCCTAGAGGAGTTGGGATTTGTAAGTGGAGCTCACAACACATTCGGTGCTCCCAGATCTGGATGGCTGCAGACACTGAACCACATCACTGTGTCCCTGAGCCCGTGTGGTGTAATAGCTTTGAGAGTCCCAAAGACAAACAAAAGTTCCCAGGAAAACCTCCAACTTGCTGTATTCCTTGTAAAGAATTTTAGATTTTTCCATCGCCGTTAGACGAGGCATTACACACATTTCAGACACACTTCTTCACATGGTAGAAAAAAGAGAGAGAAGGGAAGGGGAGCCAAAACCTCTGTGATTTCTCTCCGGCTGATCTCAGCCATAGGAATTCCCCGATCATGAAAACGCTCGGCTCTAGCTAAGGAAATGCTGTTGATTAGGGAAAAACGTTCCAGATGTTAAGCGAAAGCAATTTCAAGAGGAAGGGAAAGTGGAAGAGGGAGGAGGGGTGTGAGGTGACCCCACCCTCGCACGGAGCACAGCAGGATCTTGTACCCTCTCGGGGCTGGGGAGCGGCCAAGTGGGAGAAGCTCTCACACACTCCCCCCAGTTTGTTCTTCCCCCTCCAGGCAGCAATTACAGCTCCAGTTTAACCCCATCCATTCTTTGTATCCTTTCTGATTGGCATTATTAGAAAAAAAACATAGAACAGAATTAAAGTTATACAGAAAGAAAGGGACTAGATTTTCTTCACAATTCCCACACAACTTCTTCCACACATCCACAGTGTCCCTGACAGATCCAGAGTATCTCCAAAGGTGTGGATAGAGTTAAAATAGCAAGAGAAGACACTGCAGTCAGAGTGAAGACAAATGTCTTAGTTCTCTGTAAAGTTAGTTAACGTGATTTAACTCTTTGTGTGCTTAGGAAAGCAACCAAAGCAAAGCAGCTGCTCACTTCTCTGGGCTGAACTACCAGTGCTCACTGAGAACTCTCTGAGTCCTCACATCTGTACTTCACTGCCCATCACAATAATGCTGCTCCAAGCAGATATTTAGGGAAAAGGAAGAAAAGGGCAAAGAATTAATCCCAAGTGCCCTCCTGGGACAGCAGTGGCTGGGACAGGGATGACTGGGGTTCACTGCAGCCCTGCGTGGGCAGAGTCTGTTCCTGTTGTCTAGAAAGTTAAAGGAAACTAAAGAAATCAAGCTCAGGAGTGGCAATGACTCGTTTTCATGATACTGAAGAGTAAAAGCTGAGGGTGTTGTTCTTTTGGAACCTCCAAATTTTAACGCAGGACTTAGCCACAGCATTTTCCAGAAATCCAATCTGCACCTGTCACGTAAGACTAAAACCAGGCCACTGAAAGATGCCCACTGAGAATCCTGGGAAAGGGTTTCAGAGGAACTGTCCAGAACTGAGCTCAGCAACTCCCCGGAGAACTTCCTGCAGGGAGGCAGAACGAGCTGGCAGAGGACATGGACAGGATGACCTAATAGGTTTTTTCCATCTCTGATGTCTGTGATTACGTAATTCCATCTTGATACGGGACCAGAGGAGTTGACACTTACATCTGTAGTTTCTTTTAAAAAGTTATTGACTCGACCCATGGAACAGATCAAAAATTCGAGAGGAAAAACATCACACGAGTATTAGGAATTGAGGGTGTGTATCAAATTTGGGTTAATAATACTTCTTAAAAGCCATAGATGGGAATAAAGATGCAATGAAAGCAAAGATTGGTCTTGGTTTAAGATATGACCAGATGACATTCAGCAGGAGGATGCTTATTGCATACAGTTTAGCACTTCTACAAGGCCATGAAAAAAGGGTTGGAAATTTTGTGTTTCCTTCAGCATATAAAAGAAAATGTCTCTTTCCAAAGCAGAATTCATGTCCAAAATTTCAGAACTTTTCTGCTCCTGCAGGTGGCCTTGTGTAACGTATTTTCTAAAGCATTTTTAAAATGAAAAATAATAAAAGCTCTAATGGTGCTTTCTTGGCTATGGAAATCAGAGCAGTTATGAAAAGCAATAAAGCAGCCTTTCTCTTTTAGCTGCCAACAACTCCAGAAACATGTTTGCTGGAACTCTGACCCCTTACATAGAAAACATTAAAACAACTGCAACTTGATACAATTAACTGGTATTAGATTCAAAGTTTGTGAGGCCAACTGGCTTTTATGATATATTTCTTGGTACTTACATACTAATGGAAGAACTCCAAACTTTTGAAAAATATATTCCAGATAGGCTGACTGTTAAGTAATTTTTTTTTTTAAAGCAAATGCTTTAGCAACTGCTCATCCTGTCTGCAAAGAAGGAAAAGCAGAGACACAGAATTTCTCCTGCTGTACACCCAAGGAGCTTTTCTGTCTCGTTCAGCCCTCCCTCAGAATCCATTAACAATGGCAATATTTGAGGTGTTATGGATAAAGCTTTCACTGCACTTCTCAGAATATCAGGATTGTAACATTTCCCAATCCTTCCCTTCATTCCCTGGCTTAATATTGAAAGAGGTAAATAAATCTCATTCTAAATCACAGAATGGTCTGGGTTGGAAGGAACCTGAAGGATCATCTCATTCCACCCCCTGCCATGGGCAGGGACACCTTCCACTGTCCCAGGGTGCTCCAAGCCCCTGTCCAGCCTGGCCTTGGACATTTCCAGGGACCCAGGGGCAGCCACAGCTGCTCTGAGCACGCTGTGCCAGGGCCTCCCCACCTTCACAGCCAGGAATTCCTTCCCAATATTCAATCTAAACCTCCTCTCTGTCAGTGTGAAGCCATTCCCCCTCACCCTGTCACGACATGCTCTTGTAGATCAATCAATCAATCAATCAATCAGTCAATCCATCAATCAAAGGCTTTAGCTGGGGCCTTTCTCTGTGATCCTCTCTCCTGTGTGACAGGACAAGGGGGACGTGGTCAGAGTGGCAACTGTGGCAGGATGATGTCACAGAACTGGAGACAGTCCCAGGACTGTGACTCCTCTGCATTCCTTCCACCTCTGTGAGGAAACAAGAAACAGTGCAACAGCTCTGAAAGAAATATTTTTAGGATACTGCACAGAAAAAGAAAATCCTACAGTACAGATCAATCAGTCTGTGACCCCAAAACCTCTTCCCATGCAAATCTTTAATGAGACTTTAAAAGCTGCAGCTTTTGGTGCTGGTTCTGAATTATGAACAGAAAAGGCATTTCTTATGGAACCTGTGAATCTGCAGGATGCCAAGTGAAACAACTCAACATCTCCTGAAACTCAGCTTTTCCTGCCTGTATTAAGTGGTTCTTTGCTTCACTCTAAAAGGAGCAGAACACAGGGGATTTACTGTGCCCCTTATGGAAAATACCTGCCAGCTGCTCTATTTTGGGTGTGACTTATCCAGAGGAAAGTCCTGTAAAATGTCTGTACACCATGTATAGGATAGAACTTGACCTACCATATACCCTGTGCATTCTGGAGGGAAAACCAGAAGTTCAGATTGTTTGTTCTCTGGTATTTTTAAAGATAACAGTAATTTAACTTTTTTTATCTGTTTCTAAATGCAGGGTTGTTTCTTTCATTTGCTTGTGTGTTTGTTCATTTATTTGTGGGATTATTTAAAGAGTGTTAAAGCTATAACTGGCAAGCAGACAGAGAAAAAGAAATGAGGATGCCCATGATCAGATAGAAACATTTCAAACCCTGAGAGAAGTAAAACTGAATGGAATTCATGAACAAATTACTCCAGCTCTTCGAGTAATCAATTCCAATCACTATTAATAACACAACTTTTCCTTCAAAGAATTACTTTCACCTTATAAAGTCAAAGCTTGAAACCTCCTTAATCTTTAATAGAGCCTGCAACAATTAACTACAGCTAGAGAGGACCCACAAATTGGAAACCCCATGTGATTCTCTCCTTCTCCGACCAACTCTTCTGACGATCGTAAATAACAGTAAAATTACCATAAAAATTAATAGTACTACAGTTAAAGAAAATCATTATGTAAAGGTTTATGAATTTTGCAGCCATTAATAGATATAAGTTAATGAGCCGTAGGCCTTCCAGAATATGATATCAGATATTTTTCCACCAATGGAACTTTCAGAGTTCCAAATCCTTCAGAGGTCACCAACTTCGAAAATGGAACAGAAAGTTACTGTTTAACACTAATGTGAGTAAAAATGGAACAGAAGTATTAGGGCAAGTATCATCCATGGCAATTTGAAGAGTCTAAAAGAACAAGGTCAGGAAATCTACTGTGTCAACAACTTGGAATAAAGAAAGACAAAACTAAAATATCCAAGATGAATGAGTGGCATTTTGAACACGCTGTGCATTTTAAATTCACTTGTACACATCATCCTTTTATTGTTGAAAAACTCTTGGCAATTGAAAGATTTTGATTCTAAAAGGGAAAGCCTCAAGACTGTTCTATAACGAATATGAGATTGTATTAGAATGGCATTTAAAAAAATGAGAATCAATTTGAGATTCACTATTCAATGCAGGTGGTAAAAATCATACACAAGTGGCCATAAAATTGTTTCTATGTCCTACTTATTACACTTCGTATTACAATTAGAAAAAATCAGATACCGCATCTTAAACATACTTACACATTCAGATTTTACATGTGCATTTTTTATGGTAAAATACAAAAGACAAAAGATAAAAATGGCTTCACTTTAAAGTAGGGGGAAAAAAAAAACCTAACCCACCAAAAAACCCACCCCACACGTCCCAAGAGTCAAGTTAAAGATTCAGAAGTCAGGGCTAGGAGGGAAAAGGAAGATAAATAATTTAGCACTAAGCATAACTAAAGCCTGTCAGTCTGCCAGCTTTAAGAGAAATAAAAAGGTTTACAAGGATCCTGAGAGTTTTTACAGAACCTCTGGGGGTTTGAAAAAATAAATCCAGAACAAGAAAAGAGTTTTGAAGTATTCTGCATAAACAGATTTTAAAGGCACTGATTAGACTGTGAGAATAATAGCAGGGAAAGATTCCTTTAGTTGGGAATCAGGCTGTTCCCTGGGGTCTGCTCCCCTGCACCATCACCAGCTGCTCCATCCGTGGATTCTCTGGGAATGAGGATCTTCCAGGAGAAAAAAAAACACTCCAGCATCACAAACAAGGGGGATGAGCCCAGGTGTGGCATCAAAGGCACAGGCACTGCACAGCAGACATGCAGGTACTCCCCTGCAGTGGAACACCTGCTCGGACTCCAGCTCTGAGCGTGCTGAGCTGAGCCATCCCGGGGTTTTGGAGTGGCTGTGGTTCAACCAAGACAGTGAAGGAAAGAAAAATCTCAGTGAGCCTTGGCCTCACTCTTTTGTGGAGGTGGCAGTGCAGGGGGTGAAATGGGAAATATAATATCATTCCCTTCTTTTTTTGTCTTTTTTTTTTTTTTTTTTTTTTTTTTCCTCTTCAGGAACAATCTCTAGCAAGGTCCCTTGAATCGCAGAAACCCAGGAGTTAAACTGGAAAACCTGTATGTAAAAATGTGAATTCCATATCAAGCTCAGTTTTACTCCAAACTGAGATGTAACCTCGTAGTTCACTGCTCAGACAATGTTAGCTGTAGGAGAATCACGGGAAGGAACCAAGTTCATTTAAGACATAAAGCAATTTTGAATTGCATTGATTACAGTGATCAGTCTATCACTTTAATGTCATCTCCGCTGACATTTATTAAAAAGACATACATGTGACAACCCATTGATCCTTAACACTGCAGCTGAGATAAAAACTCTATTTGCCAAGGAAAATTACTTCTTTAATTAGAAATGGAGCATCATTTTCTCTTTTCTATGTTAGAACCTGAGCAGCCCCGGATCCAGTGCAGCACAGGAGGGGCTGCAGAACCTGGAATCTTCTTTGACTTAAGAATTTTCATAGTTAATCATTCAGAGTTGTGCAAATGAACCCTGGAGATGGGAAAGAAAACAGGTTTATTCCACCTGTGCGTGGGAACTGCAATTCAGTGTTGTTTGGGAAGGGTCTCAGATGGAGTAAGGCAGCAAATAAAATATTCCACAGATTTCCTACAAGGTTTCAATGAGTTAATGGTGGTTAGGCATTACACCTCTCCTAATGACCAACTATTTGATGCAAAACAACCCAGCAAACACTGCCAAGGAATATGCTGTAGAAATGTCTGAATGCTGTCAGTCATTTAATGGATATAAAGAAATTAATCTCTCTAGTCTCCCAGATAAAATGATAAATGTGTCTGATACACTGCGGATGAAATGCTGCTCTAGAAATTCCAGGAGCATTCCTTGTTGGTGAACAGAATTTTGAAGCCAAGTTATTTAGT
The DNA here is from genome assembly GCA_013397395.1 of Sinosuthora webbiana. Classification (NCBI taxonomy): domain Eukaryota; kingdom Metazoa; phylum Chordata; class Aves; order Passeriformes; family Sylviidae; genus Sinosuthora; species Sinosuthora webbiana. The sequence continues at coordinate 184,926 of VXBN01011446.1, forward strand.
CTGCGGACCTATAAAATCCTATTTTTAACTTTGTTTTCTCTTTGTACAAATCCAAAATCACATATATGGAAAATCTTACATTTCATGCAGTGTCGCTTTCAGTTCTAGGGTTGATCAGTCTGATGCTCTTTAGAGAATTGTCTTATTGCTATAAATTATATTAATGATTTCCTATCTCTCAGAAATGCAGGGGCACCTCCACATTCTACAAATGTAGATTCCACTCCTTCCACTCTTCTGTCAGTCGTATTTCATACTCTACTTGAAAAGCACGTAATTCAACAGATCTGGGTTTAATTTTTATAAGTTTACAGCATGAAAATCACAAGCTAATATTGAGGTGGACTAGTCAATCTCCACATTCTTGTGTTTGTAGACCTTTTATATCAAGTGACATTAATTCTGGATAAACAACTCATGTTGCATTTTCTCCAGTAATTAAAATCAGGAGAAAATCAATGCACTGCTTATTTCTTAGCTGAACACAGAGTCTATATGTCTGGCAAAAAAAAAAAAAAAAGTCCAGTCTGAATGATTATTTACAACAAAAGTCTTCAGATTCTTCAGATTCTTTTGTACAGTATGTAACCCTTCAGATTTACTTAAATTGCTGCCCACAAATAAACTGACAGTAACTTCTCATCTACTCACAAAAATAACTTAATTGGATTGCTATTAGATATTTAATTGGCTTCACAATGTTGGTACAGTATCCGCCTATAAAACTTCAGATAATATTGCCTTAATTCATCTGAGTAAACTATCAATTCCCTTACAACAATAGACAAAAATCTGCATTCCTCTTTTAACATTCCCCTGGGTGCAGATTAAAACTTTCAGGTGGCAGATCTTTATTTTGCTATAAGCCCTCCAAAGAGTTTAGAATTATGAAAAAGTTTCTGTTCAGGAGAGTGGAGTGATTCGAGTCGAGTGATTTTTATATCCGTGGTTTACAAAAGATAAATTATTCCTGGAAGCCTGAGACCGTACAAAAGAACACCAGGCACCAAGAGCCTCGGTGCTCTAAACACAGGACACAGTTGTGTACAGAAGGAATGTGTAAAGTTGTGTGCAGAAGGAATGACTTCCATGAAAAAAAATTAATGGATGGAATTCGTACCTGCTCCAATTCCAGAGCCTTGTGTGGGATGATGCTAATATAATCTAATAATATCAGGATCAAAGATGAGTGGAATAAAACTTCCAATTTTAGATGCTCTTTATCTGCAGGTGTGAATGTATAATGAATTCTCACCACTGGCTCCTATTATAAATCCAATGATTTTGTACTCTGTGACAGCAGTTTCTACAATTTTCTTTTGGCACAACCTGCTTGGAAGATATGACAAACCCGCGGGGTGCCAAAACGCTTCTCTAAATGATCTACTTTGCAAGACAGCTTCCAAGTGTGACCCTGATGAATCTTATCAAACTCTTGGAATAGAATAAACATGAAGGAAAGAACCCACGTATCATTTACTTAAGTGGGTATTTCGTTGGTTTTTTTTTTTTTTTTTTAACATCCTACTGCACAGCCATGCCAAAGGATTCATCCCAGCATTCGGAGCATTTTAAACCCAGGTTAAATAGAAAACCATTACTGGGTAGGATAGAATTGCACTGTGGCTATTTTTGAATCCTGCTGCCTCAGACAAGCGCAATGAATCAGTTGATGTCACCTCAATTACCGTGTTAGCTCTAATCAAGGAACTGCTCTTCCCATCCATTCTGTGTAGGGAACTCTCTGAACTAGGTGGCAGATTTTCCAGTGGACAAAACCACCCTCTGGCAGATTACAGGGGTCAGGATTTGACAGAATAGGGCTGGATGACTCTATTTTAATTGAATATCAGATCATTTTAATGGCACAGGAGGCATTTCATTGCCATTCACAGAACCGGTTCAATGCTGAACGGGGGAGAAGCATTTATGTGCAAAAGCTACACAATCATGGGGAGGGGATCATTGCACATCTGCCAAAATACTGCTTGGAATTAAGGTAGATTCCAGTTTGCAACACAGATTTTCAAAGTTTTCTCATTTTTTTCAGCTTAGCATGCCCTGCCCTGCTGCCAACACCAAGGACTGGACAGTGAGGACCAGCAGAATGCACTGAGGGGGTTCCTGAGTACACAGGTCCAGGGAAAAGTGAGCATGCAGAGAGTGAACTGGGGTTGTTCCCTCCTCCACTCTTGGTCTAGGAACCCTTCCATGTGCTGTGTTCTATTTATTATTTCTGCATTGCATCAGGGGGGAAATATTCACACTGAGCCACGGGGATTAAAGACTGAAGCTCTAGAGAAGTCGGATCACATCCGTCATATCCAGCTGTTTTCAATTCCAACACCTCACACCTGCTTTTATTTATTATTCCTGGGCTAGACAAGACAGGGCTCATTTTTCAGTCTTTACAAGCTTTCCTAGAAAAGACACAAATCAATCTATTCCTTCCCCTTTTGCCTCTGCAAGAGAACATTACAGCAAACTCCTGACACTGTGCAGACCTGACCTACAGGAGCCACTCACATCCCGAGGCTGGACAGCTCCCTCTCCTCTCCCAGCATGGGGACAGTGGCCCGAAATGGAACAGAAACATCATCAATTACAGAAATCTGTGCCAGCACAGACTCTTAACCCCACTTACTCCCACAGATTTCATCTGCCTTGTCTTTGTCTTACATTGGAGATGGACTCAAGAGGTTTGGGTGGTGGTGAATGAACAAACTGAGTCATGGAATACTTTTAAGTAATGGGTTCTCCACTTTTAATCATTTTCAGCTTCCATTCCAGGAGCTTGTTTGCTGGCAATCCATCTGAATCACTTTCTGGTTCTTTATCTGGAGATCAGTCTGCCTGAGCATTTGATTGTCCTTTTTACCAAGTACCTTTTCCAGAGTGGGACTCACAAGTCATTCCTTTTGCAACCCTCTCTCATGTCACAGGTTAGTCTTACATTAGGATCTTTATAACTAACTGTTCAAGAGTAATAATAAAATGCAAGCCAAACGTCCCAGGCCTCCTTGTCCTTACTGCACAAACATTTTCACAAGTGCAGTTGTTCCTCTCACACACCTGGCACACCAGGTTATCATTTGATGGAGCAAACTTGTGTCTTGATTGCAATTCACCCACTTCAATTTTTTGAATCAGCCAAGTACATAGAAAACCTTCCCACACCAAAGAAACAGGCCCTTAAGTTCTTAAAACATTTGAAATTCTTGCATGAAATTTAGCACTGAAACACAGAGTATTATCATCTGTAATGAAATGTGTTAGGAGATGCTGAATACACTTGCTTTAAAAGGCAACTCTGCCACGTTACTCATTAAAAAATCAAGGATACTCCATAACAAGAACAACTGTCAGCCTGAATTCAAAATCAAACTGATTCCCTAAAATTTGAAAGCCTGTAATAAAACACACCTATAGCTGCCATAACACTGATGTGCTGTAAATCTCCCCCAGTTTTGGGAAGAGCAGCGCACACTTACCAGACAGACATCAAGGCAATTGCCCATGATACAATGTTAAAAAAAAAAAAAAATAAAAAAAAAAGCTTGTACGTTTTGCAGTAGCATCAAGTCTCTATTCAAGTGTAAAAAAATTAATTGACTCCATCTGTATTGGCCTAATGACTGATTAAATGACTAATCACGGAAGTCTTAATTAAAATCATTTTTCTGTGCAGAAGAGGATGGAGGGAGGAAGGCAATCATTAATGTGTTCTAATGTATGTCAGATTCCATTTGTGCCTTTTCCTAACAGCCACCAAATGAGTAATTACACACAAGGTCATTCTGTAAACTTTGTGCTCGCATGCACTGATTGGATCTGGGTTCTGCACGGGGCTGCTTCTTCCCCATCACAGAGCAGGTAATTAATAGTGCTCAGCATAAATAATAAAGGAAGCTGACATTTCCTCTTCCATCACCAGCCAGCCCAGATTCACACACAACTTCCATCCACCGCTGGTGAAGTACCACACCTCACACACTCCATCAGAATTCAATATTCTCCATGCACTGAGAGGGATGCCCATCACACAGTGAAATTCCAGGAATTTTTCCTGCATGAATAAAATGACCAGGCAATTAAAAGAATCCTTTTCAAGTAAAGCAGGAAGGCAGCAGGAAACTTAGTTTAAATTTTATTTGCCAGCCATCTGACGACCTGATGCATAGTGACCTCTGCTATGGAAAAATAACAGGCTGCTTCCACATCAACAGCTGAGAAGAATCTATTTAAAACAACGCATTCAAATGTGTAATGGAATAAAAAAGTGCGTCTTGAGACTGGATAAACCAACTTTCCACTGGCATGTAACACAGCACCTACACTTTTTGATGAAACATTGCATATAAAATATTGAAGTCCAAACTACAAAGTGTAACACGAAGTATTTTGTTTGCTGAATGCCGTCCTGAAATTCTAGAAATTGTTATTTGTAGCCACAGCAAATCTGCACATCACCAGCTGCGACGGTTTTCCATATCTCAGATGACAAACATTATCATGTAAAAAATAAGGGGGTTTATAAAACTGAAGTCAAATGTTGTAATAGGGAGAAGAGAAGTTTGTAAAGCCCTGTCCCTTTTATCAACGAATGTCCAATCCTACAACTTTCCTTTCCTTCAAAATCCTGAATTCAAACGTGCAGCACTGGTGTGAGGCGCAGAATTCGGGGCCAAGGAAGTTCCAGTTCTTCTAAAACAACTGAACATTTAGTGCTGACTAAGTTTCTTCAACTACTGTTTTTCCTGACCAGAAGTATTGTGACCCACAATCCTGATGAGGAAGATCTCTGCAGAGCCACTGGAAATGAGCACCCTCCTGTGAACAATGTGCTGCCTTAGAGTGCCCAGCTGACTAAAAATAGGGCTCAGAATGTGCAGGGAGAAGCTAAAGGGACAGAAACTATGAAAAGAATCTTAAGTCATTACATGACTCCATAATGTCCAATTACATTTCTAGCATGATTAAGCACTACCCTGTCTAAATCACTCAAAATCATTGAAGTCACAGAACAATGTAAGTAAAGATACATCAAGCAGCTCCATCCAGATTTCAAGAAAATGCGATTTTCAACTTCTCTGAATTAATTATAACACAATCTTGACCCTACTTACCACATAACAGAAGAAAACAAAAATATGTGACAACAACTCTCTGCTTGCAGTAACTGTCAGTGTCACATATGAAAGAAGTTCATTTTACTAATAAAGGAAATGGAATTGAGTGATAGATTTAAAATTAAATTCAGCTATTCTATAAATGTCAATCAGAGTTTTAAGGTGGCTCTCAAGGCTTAAAACCAGCACTGAGACTCAAACGTGCCACTCTCTGGGCTTCTAGGGAATTAATGAAGCTCAGTTTCATCTCCCTTTGAAGACACATACATTTAAAACAACCACAAAATCCATCACCACCACACCAGAACACTCCAAAATAAACAACGTACAGATGGCACAGTAAATCTTTCAAAACCTGAAGATATTTTTGTGGAATAATTCAACACAATCTGCACCACTCTGCTAATGCAAATGAAAACTTGCACAACTACCTAAATTACAGGGTGGTGTGCCATTCTTAATCTTCTCAGAAATGTAGGAGTTCCTGTTTCAATCATTTCTATTGTTTGAAATACACCCGGTGATAATGGAGCGGCTGCCACTGCAGGCAGAGAGCGACTTCTGGGTGAAGCTAATTAATAACTCAGCTCTTGCTGCTGGCTGGAAGTGATCAGTAGACAGAGGGGAGGATCGAGGTGCCAGAGAGCTGAGAGGACACTGAGTGCCCCGTCCGAAATTCAGCACTGTGCTTTTTCTGCATAAATTGATTATTTAGGTTACTCCTGGTCTTTAATGGTGTAAAATATTTAAAAGCCAAGCACTTCAAGAGTTTCATTCCAGGGACTTCTCAGGTAGATCCTCTCAGCACACAAGGACAGACCCTTCCCATGACAGGACATCTAAGCTGGGTGAACAGCACCCTTTATATTTCTTCAAGAATTGAAAAGTGCTAAGAAATCTCATGCTCAAAGACAGACCAGAGAGGATGATGGTGTCTTGTGAAGGCACCTCCAGCTATTCTAGGTCCATTAATCTGGGAATTTGACACTCTTTAGGCCACTCAATTGGATAAGACAAATGCATCCAGGAGATGCCATTTAAGGAAAAGAATCCCAAGAGTCTACACTCAATTGCCTGGTCGCAAGGCAGAAATGAGGGACACAGTTGCTTCATGCTATAAATGAAGCCTTTTTGAGTGTGCTTCAAATGGTTCATGGAACCATAGAATCCCAGAATGGTTTGGGCTGGAAGCCTGGAAAGTCCATCCAGTTCCATCCCCTGCCATCAGCAGGTATTCCTTTCACCACTCCAGATTCCACACCTCTGATTTCTGTGATTTGCCAGTGCACATTATCCCTTCTCTTGTGACCTAAAGATGACTTCTCACACTGGTTGAAGGTGAGAAAACATCTCGTCTGTGACAGAGACACTCAGTGGGCCCAGCGTGATTTGACACTGGGACCCCTGCCTGTCCATGGCAGCCAGGCCTGTTATCGTTATTTGATGCTTTGCTGTTGGCTGAACCACTGGCAAAGGTGGAGAATGTCACCAGGGCAGATCTGCTCAAGTATTTTGAGAACCTGTAACCCATTCTACAGCAGAGAAATTAAAGCAAACACTGAAAAAGTTACAGTAGCAGGCTAGAGGAAAAGTCACTTTCATCGCAACCCAAATAATGAGGAAGTTAAACAATACCTTTCTCTGAACTGCTGCAACTTCCATCCATGTCAGAGGATTTCTATCTCCCTGCTCATTTTTTTCAGCTAAGAAATGCAAATGAGCTCTGCCCTATTCTTCTGTTTGTTTTGTACAGTGAGCACAATTTCTGCCTGAACGTCCAACTGTATTTCCATCCTCTTTGTGTCACACAAACCTCATTTACCAGTCATTCTTCTCCACATGAAGAGATCTATAATGAGGAGTCTTTCTGTCATTGCCCTGCTCCTCTGAGTCAGGAATTTTCATTTCCCCCTAATACTTGCTGCTGTAGCTGCAATTTCATTTACTGTCACACCACAGCCTTAATGTGAGCACATCTGTGGCTGGAGCATGGAAAAGATTCAGGATTGCTCTCTGAGCTGCCTATCGATTAAACGGTTTCAAGAAACCAGAGGGTTTATTTGCCATGCTCTCACATGGTACTTATAAAAAGGAAGGTTTATTCACTGTACTTGAGACGACAGTTTATTCTTCCAGTTACTTAGTTCCCTCCTATCAAGCAAAAAAAAATGTAATCCTGGTGTTGTTTTCAACCAGCAAAATGCACTGAAAATCTACAGCTCTGGTTAACTTCTGATCCATGAACACCACAAAGGCTCATTATATTCTTGCCACACCAAATAACATCCTAAATTTTTAGTAAAGTCAAACTAGTGCATTTTGGTGGTGGTTTGGTTTGCTTTTTCATCTTGAGAGCAGGGATTTTCTGACATCAAACAAACAATAAGTTTAATATTAATTAAAGAAACAATGAACATTGCCGTAGTTCAAACCACCATTGCAAAACTTGACCAACTTAATAGGCAGAAGAGAAGGTTTTCTTCTCTATGTAATTATTTTCTTTTTAACAATCTACATCCTATGCAATGCAGTTTTGGAGGTTTGTTTCAACATGCCAGTTTTCAAGTGGCAAAGTTAGGTGTAATGGCAAGGTCAGGTGGAATTACTCAAGTCTCATCAGAGCAGACTGTAAAATTTAGCTAAAAAGGTTTTCTCACCAAAAAACCATGTAAAGTAGGTTTGATGACAATTTTAAAGGTGTGGTGAAACCCCAACGTACCCCAATTGAATGAAGGGGGGAAAAGCTCTAGTAAAATAAGAAAAGTACTTAAAACCCCCACCCAAGCACCAAAAACCCCAACACCAAAACCTCTCTAAAGCGAAGGACTGAAAAATGTTATCGCAAGCACAAGCCCAGGCTACAGGGAAGTGAGAGGAGCAGTGGAGGGAAATGTGAAGGGCAGTGTGACCCCACAGTGGCCAGGAACCAAACCCCAGGGCTTTGTCCGAGGGGACAGCACCAGGGAGAGGGGGATCAGCGTGCTTCGGGCAGGCAGCAGCCTCCAGCTGAGCAGCAGCAATCCTGATTCACACATACCTGCTGCCTTCCCTCTTCTCCTGCGAGACTGTCATCTTCTCAGCTTTCTCAGCAGATATCCTGCCACTTGGCTTTTTGCCTCCTTTCTGCAGGGAAGAAAAAAAAAAAAAAAAAAGTATTTCTGTAGTGCTTCGGGGAAGTGCCAAAAATGGTGTAATTTATGATGTGCTAGTGTTTTCCTTTGCATTCTTAAGTTAAGAACAAATGCAAAATCATCAGCACTTGACTATGGTGGATTTTGATTTACATACATTAAGATTCTCTTGTGATTTCCTATTATTTATTTCTGTAAACAAAATTGGATCCTGGTCACTAAACTATCATCATCTCCTGCAGTGTGAAGACAAAAGCCAGAATGTACAACTCAACAGTCAAAAGAATTTGAAACCAGAAGTTGGAGCACATTATCTGATCTGAGACTCTCATCTGCTCTTCCTTTTTGGAACATTCTTACTGGGAGTGAAGTAAATAGTCCTCTATAAATAGTAAATAGTTATCTATACCTGAACTTTGGGAATTGGCACATCTTATTTTCTCAGTTTGAATAATAGGATCTAGGCTTTTCCCCATGAATTTTCTCAATAGAGCTTCAGTTATTTTCTGAACAAGTTATTTTCTGGACTATTTCCTGGAACTAAATGCATACACCAGTGCTTTGCTCATTTTAGTGTGTTGTATCCATGCAAACACAGTATTTTGCACTAAGGTTGGCACAGACAGAAGTTTAACAGCTTTTACTTTTCTTCCTTTCCTGAAATCTCTTCAGGATCTCACTGTAAGAAGTACTGCAAAGCCTGAGGAATTCTGTTGACAGAATCACACAAAATTGGGGTTTTTTTTCCCCCTTTTACACTCAGGTGTAACAGAACTGATTCCACCTTGCACGGTTTTTGCCACAACCAACACAGTGAACAATTACGGAACGCTGTGACCCCTCACGATAATTTTATACCAACACACCCTGCAGGAACCAAAATTTCCCTATTAATTAACTTCTGTTCCCTGTGAGACCTGCAGAGAGGCTGCTTTGGTCACGTCCTTAATGGGTGGAAACTTGCAGAAGCATTTCACAACACAAAGCAGAAGCCAGGAGAATGCTTGACGGGTCATCCCCCACCCTGGCAGGAATGTCTGGTGTTGGAAAGCTGGTGTTTAATATGAATCATTAATAGCACTGCTTGCCTCGAATTTTCTGGGGTGAAGTGGAAGGAAAGATCACGTTCTACTGCAATGCTTTATCTGAGCTAGAAGACCTTAAATAAGAACTTTGCAGTTGGCAGTGCTGCAGTTCCCTCCACAGCACCATAACTTTATCATTATATGGTGTGATAAAAGTTAAGCCTTTGCCTCTGCAAGGACATTAAATAACATCTTTCTCCCCATTAGCTTTTGCTGTAGTAGCAGTATTTATTCTCTGGGCAATGAGTGAGAACCACACTCCTTACAGAATAACTCCAGGTTCTTAATGCACTAACAGTTCCAGAGAGGTTCCTGTCTCACTAAATTTAATGTGTTTTTAATATTATTATATTATTAATTGATAGCTCTTGTGCCACACAGTTTTAAAGGAAATGTTTAAGAGCCTCTTAAACATCAGTGAAGTCTTATGTGGATATGTGGATAATCCATTTATTTAAAAAAAACGTCTTCATGCCAATCTTTAGCTGAAATAATCTCAAAATAAGAAGCTGTTCAAAGAAAAGCTCAAGATCAATGGTTTGGTCCTAACAGGATTTCACATCAGTCCTCTCAAACTTACACACTTCCAGTGATAGTCCAGTGGTCCCACTTTACATAACAGAAGAATTTCAGACAGCAAATGAAACTCTTACGTTGAGCATTAAAATAAATTCCAGTTTCACATGCTTTCAAGTGAAGCTAAAGCACCCAAATCAGAGAATCATTCCTTAGATACCCCCTTATGTTAATTTTAATTACAACAATTATTACTACCAGCAAGACAAGGCTCACGTGCCACCTTCGAGGGCTAAGTGCCAGCAGAACGACTCCTTCCATAACAACCCTTCAAGATCGGGCAGCCTGACCTCTCTGGGAGTGAAATATCAATTAATTATCTTTTTACAGTCAATTCAATTACAGCACACTAATCACTTGTGTAGGACATCAAGCCAGAAGCTGAGGGTGGGTGGGTGGCTGGGGAGAGGAAGGAAAAACATTGGCAGGGAAGGACCCTCAGTGAGGCTGATGGGGCAGGAGCCCCACAGATGCAGCTGAAATGTTTGTTAACATCCCACAAAGAGTTATTATCTGTTTGTAGCAGGATAAATGCTGCAAAATCATCCTCATTCAACTGAAGGTTTTTAAAAAGAAAGAGTTATTGGTCCTGTGGGTAATAGACATTTCATTTAAAGGTGACCAGACACACTGCATTAGTCTTTAATGCTGGAGTCAATTCACCAAAGAGCTTTGTTCATTCAGGGAAAAAAAAAAAAAAAAAAAAGAAAAAGAAAGATAAAAGATGATCTATTCAGCAGAAAGCAAAATACATTTAATTTCTGTTAAATGAACTAGTATTAACTCAAGTTACCAAGGACTGTTTCACTACTGTACTGATGCCAGAGAAAATTATCAAGTGTGATGTGTCTACACTAATGCACTCAGCAGAAGAGCAGTAAAGAAGCAAACATGTTTTAATTTATGACCCCATTAGCATTGCTACGGAGGCCAAACTTCTGAGAACATTGAATAAACACGTGAGGATATGCAAACAACCCCCAAACTTGACTCCATTTCATTGATGGCACTGGCAAAATAAAATGGGGAGGTGGGTGCCCGTCCCTTCCCCCAGGTGACAAGAGACAGGACGAGAGGAAAAGGCCTCAAGTTGCACCAGGGGAGGTTAACAAAAATTAGGAAAAGTTTCCTGGGGCTGACCAGGCAGCTCAAGGGAGTTCCCATCCCTCAAAATGTTGAAAAGACTCTGGCAGGTGAGGCCATGGTGTGGTGGTGACCACAGTGGTGGTGCTGGGTTCAGCCCTGGTCTCGGTCTTTCCCAAACTCAACTTTTTAACACAATCCTTAGGAACTAAAATTGAATTTGAGTGGTTTTAATGGAAAAAAAATATTATCTTACAGTGAAAAACATGAGAATCTTCTATTTTTGACCCTAATTTTCCTTTTTTTTTCTCTGTATAACAACTTCAGCTCACTAAAGATATTTTTTGTGAGAATGACTCTCATCCATATTAAAGCATTCTGTGGAAACAAAGACTTCACTCAGGGGGAGGGTTCATCAAACCCACTAAAATTATAATCATTTAATAAAAGTAATGACTAGTCTGTATTTAAAATATTTTCCCAGGCAGCACTTTAGCATATTGTGTATTCCAAACAAAGTGCTGTTGCATAATCATTACTCTGCACCGTGGAGATTTTATGAAGAAAATAATGAAGATTTTAGTAAAGTAAAGAATATTTAGTTTTCTTATGGATAGAAAACACACCCAAGTGCCCCCAAAGATGACAGGAGAGAGTTTTGCTGGAGTTCAGAGTAGCCACAGGGGTCTGAGATGTTTAAAGGAAAAGCAATCTGTTATTTTATCCTGAGAAAAGCAGGGCTAGGAGGAAGCAATATGTCCAGTATCACTCAGAGGATCTGGGCTCAGAGCACAAACCCTGCCATTCCCATGTCACATCCACTGCATTATGATGTTACACCGAGCAGCCTTCGGGAACCACCCCAGAAAAACTCCTGCAAACACCAAACCCGCAGGGAAATGTTAAATACGGCACAATGGCTGTTGAACCTGAGATCCGCCCCGTGGAGAGTGGTTTCAAACTGCACGTAGGGAGAACTGTCTTAGCAATTAAGAGGAAAAATGTCTCCAGCTCCTTTCTTTATGGTCCATATAATGTAAGGCTATCTTCAAATGCCGGATTTATTTCTTAAAAGTGTTCTCAAATCCAATTTGAAAAGAATTGTTTGAGACATACGCGCTGCAGCCAGCAGACAATAACAGTCCTGCAATTACCAGCACCTGCATTCCAATTCAGTGGATTGACATTCCCGAGGGGCCGTGGCAGATTCCCTACTGACAACAATTAGCATCAAAATGTTCCCCAGTGTAAAGCTGTGGGTGGGAATTACAAAAGGTTAACAGACTAAATATAAAAATCTTTTTGAATATAAAATCAATGCGCTTTGTTACCGAAATCTGGGTACTGTAATTTAACCAAAATAGGGATTAGAGTCTCTGGCAATCTTCCATGTGTGTGAGCTTGGCTTTTCTTTAAGCAAAATGCAAAGCAGCCAATCTGAAAGTTTAAAACAAAACAAACCCAAGAGCCAAAGGAAAGCATTCTATACTTTTGGGTTTTTTTTTTTTTTTTCCTTAGCACCAAAAGGAACACCCCTCCTATCAAGGCTCACAATGATCCTGCTATATGGTCAGACTCAAAATCCCAAATTATTTTAGTGCATGGTTTAGAGAGGGATATATGTCAAAAGTGGTCCCAAAAAATAAAAAAAAAAGTGGTCAAAATCAGCGAGAAGTTTCTTTACTCATATGAGTTCTAATAACACACAGTTTTCTCCAAAGGTCACCACTACATCACTATATCCATATTTTCAGATGTGGCTCCTAAATCTCTGTAGCTACTAGGGGTAATGAAAAAAAATTATATGTTTTTATAATGCTTGGAACCACAGCTTTGCTTTATTTAGACTGAAGTTACAAGCAGAACAGATGAAAACAAAAAAAAAAATTGGTCATTAAAAATACAACATCAAAACACTGAATTTGATGAGAATATGGAATTGTAACAGACATCAACAAGAAGGATGTTCAGTAAAAATGCAGAGTTGATAAGCTTAAATTTATCTAGGTTGTCCTTTGTGTTTGTGATTGCGAGGATAAGCGGCCATGCAGGAACTTTGGATCTAGATAAATTCAAAGTACGTGCTTTGACATGAAAGCTTAATTCCTGTTACCAACCAATAAATCATCTCCTTTAAAATACAGTTAACAAGTCTCAGAATAACAACACGGGAAATTCATCCTGGGCTGTGGAGGCTGCAGTAAAGCTGAGCAGGTACGAGATTTGTACGGTGAGAGCCCGACTCCAAATTGATGCCTCATTACACCGAGTTAACGTGGATGTGCTTGGCACATGCTGGGACCCCTCTTATCCCAATCAGTGCAGCAGCTCCTGCTCTCCTCACAGCTCTGAGAGAATCAGCATGTTCAGGACCAGCCCAAGGATTCTAATTGCTAAATCAGCAAACATGTTAATCATCGCTTTGTTGTGAAATGAGATTACAGATGTGTACGAGAGATTATAGAGGGGAATCTGACAAATTGATTTAGCTGCTATTTCAACACAGGGCTGCAAGGTGCTTTTCATAATTAAATCTTTTTAGCTATAGTTCTGTAGTGCAACCAGGTGTCTGAAAGGTAAAATACCATGTGAGGCAGCCCTGATGTTTTTAAAAGAAACTAAATAAGCACAACACACATGTCTGTATGTGCACGTTCATACATATGTGTGGTGCATGGAGCTGTCATGACAGGATTATTATTATTAATTTTTCAGAAATTGAGTAGAGGATAAATCACCTGCACAGCCAGAGGATTACTCAGGGTGTGCATTAGTCCACACACAAGCCTTAGTTCCACATTGCCAAAGCTTCAAAGTACTTGGAATGAAGCAGAGGAAGATGCAAGCAGGGAGGGACTGAAAGGGACACATTTAATTCCAACAGTAGCAAGACAAAAACCCTTTCTGGTTTGGTTTTCCCAAAATGCAATTCCTGGTGTCATCAAAAAAGCAATTATGGATAGAAGTAATTATGGATAGGGGTGGTAGTTTTTATTTTACACCTGCTACAGACAAGCCTGAGCTGCTATGGAGAACCAAAGTATGGAGAACCTGGCCATGGGATTGTATCGGATCCCTGGTCCTGACACGACTCCAGGGAGGTAAACGTGTACATTTAAATTCACAGAACTTATGTACACTAAGACTAATTTGTTCTTTCAAGCAGCCACCGTGTGGTGCTGAGAAATCCGTGGGAAGCAGTGCCTGGGGGAGGGCTGCATGCACAGCCATGAAATGCCTGACCCTGGGCTCCAACAGGGTCTCATTATACCCAAATAAATGTCTTTCAGACTCTAAAGAGAGCTCAAAGAGAAACTATTAAGAAAGTAAAGTTATTGTAGACACTTCAGATACCAAATTTACATATTGTTGCTAATGAAAAATTATTTCTTCCTAGAGCACCTTAATTTACATGAATCCAACACTTTGTATTTCTTTTTCCATGTCATATATGGAGAAGTCATGTTTCTTTACTTTTGAAATATGGTAATTGCTACAGTGATGGCTTCATCCAAAATTCCAGACAAAACGATCAAAATTACAATAAATACCTATCACCTAAAAGAGGCAGAACTGTTTGCTGAAATGCAGGTCAGATAAGAACAAAACTGAATAATAAAACAGAGGGGAAACCTCAAAACAGCTGCAGTTATTATATGTATAATGACTGGACGTGGCTCTCAGTGCCCTGGGCTGGGTGACAAAGTGGGAACTGGTCACAGGTTGGACTCGATGCTATTGGAGGTTTTTTCCCAACCTAAATGATTCTATGATTCTGTGATTCCCTTTGCCCTAACCCAGGAAAATGTATGAAATGTCAGATTAAAAATAATCTGATTCTGCAGAAATTATTTATCACTGCCTGCTGGGAAGAGGGGGTAGAGTCAAAACCTTTTTTTCGGCAGAGTATTTGTCTGTAGTGGAAATTACTACCAAGTGTCCAAAGTGTCTGATGATCCTCGGGCTACCTCGAGTGATGATGTCAAGTTCTGGCACTGAGGGCTTCAGAGGAGACGCAGGAACCACGTCTGGGGAAGTGGCTTTGAAGCAGACTCAGAGGGGCTCACACAAAATAGAAAATAAATCATGTCACACAAACTCTGACATCAACAGTAAAATTCCTGTTGACCTCAGACATGAGCAGGATCAGTTCCTCAACAGTGAGCCCCCCAAAAAGAAAAATCAGTAATTCTAAAAGAAAAAAAGAGTGCTCCCTAAGATGTTTAGAAATCCAGTGATCAGGGTTGAGAGTTTTGGTTTTGGTTTAAAACATAATTTCTTGTATTGTTGTTTCAATGGAAAGGATCCTCTAAGAAGCACAATCTTATTTCTGAGATCAAATCCTTATTTGAATAAGAAAAAAAAAACCAAATGAATAATTCTTGCCACCCATGAAAAGTGTTCCTGCTTGTTCACTGACAGCACCAACACACATGGACTGACCCATCACATTTTTTTTTAAGATATTCTCTCTCTTGGAAATACAAGTGGTGAGTCAGTTGTTATGGTAACTATTTTTCTTTTTATTTTTTTAACTAACATATGACAGCCTGTGTGTCATCTGATGCTGTTCCTGAATGCAGTTACACACTCACTTTTGTCAAATAGTCTAAAAAAGGGCTTCTTGGATGAAGAAATAGGGAGAAAACAGGGTATTTTTTCCCCATGCACATGGTTTCAACCCATGAAACCACTGATTATGTGATTAAATTTATGCACCCAGTCAACTTTTTCTAGTTCAGAGCTATGACATGATGACATAAAAAGTAGCTCTCGTTTGTCACCTTTTTTGTTAAACAGGCTGCTGACAATTCCATGAGCTCCACTCCTGCAAATCCAGTCTTGTTTGCCCTGTCTCCTGATGAGCCAGTCATTTGAACACGGGCCTATCTGAGTTCTGATCTGCTCCATTGATCAACTAAAATTATCAGTGATTACATCACCTGAGTGGGTTTGGTTTCCCACTCAAGTCCGGTGTTATCAGTCATATACACTGATATTGCAAAATATAATTGGGACTGGAATAGTCCCAAGTGTAAAAGGAAGAAGGGATCTGTTCAGTCCTAACGAACCTTCAGAAAAGGATCTCAATTAGATAAACTTGTAGTGGAACTCGGTGGAGATAGTGAGTGCAGGATGAAAGAACATCCAATGCTGATAAGTTTGAAATAGATGGCAGAATACTTAAGGACAATACTCGGACCTAAAACCAGCAGGAGCCAAAACTTGAACTTTTTACAGCCCCAACCTCCTGAACAATGACCCAGGGATGTGTTTGAGTTGGCTCCACACCCCAGCTCCGTGCATTCCCAGCCCTGGTTTCAATTGAAAGCTTGTTACTCAGCCTTGTAAATTCCCGTAAATTTAAGACACATCGGACCAGAACATTCTTCAGTCCAGAAAAATGAAAAATATTTTCGCTGATGCAGCAGAAATGTGATGATACGGAGCAAATGCAAACCAGAGGGACCTACAGTGATCTGGACAAGCAGCAATATTATGTCACTGCTATCAGTGCCTAGAAATTGTTTTCTTTATTACACTCTGTTATCTTGTAATAACATCAAGAATCTGGAGGAGAACATTCCTTACCGTGCACGCATTGCTTCCATCAGTGGGGCAAACTGAAATAACCAAGGGAAAATTGCTGCTCCGAGTCCATTTAGCAATGCATCTCATCCTACTTCAAGCAGCCTTGGAAAACAATCAATATCTTAACAAAGAATGCAAAAATACATCATGAGTGGTAAAGAAAAAGAGGAAAAAAGAAAAGAAAAAACCTGAAGAGCTGCAAGTGGAGGTCAATTGCTTGGCCAACACCATGAAACGACCAGAAATCAATTTTTAAGCACTAAGACGTTACTAAGTTGTGACAAAAGAGGTTTTCCCATCAAATAACATCAAAAGCATCTTCCATGGGCTTGGATCTCATTACCTATTTGAAATATGAAAACCATCCCTATTTAAACTACAGCTACACAGATATTATTACGAAGCAGCAAAGCCTCTTGGAACTCTTTCACTGACAGCTCATCAATACTGGATGAAACTGGATGATTCTCCATCACTGAATGATTATATCCATACCACGGGCAGTGGTGCGTGAATGCCTCGAGGATCTCATCATTTACCCATCAGCAGAGGTTTATACCCAAGGTATTTTGAGAGTTAGCCAACATTTCTCTCCAAAAGCAGAGATGAGAAGGATCAGAAGGGAAATCAGCAGAGCAATGCCCAGAGAAAAAGACCTTTGAATAGATTTGAATAGAACTTTGTGTTCATTCTTCTTTTTCCTTTGTTCCTTCCCTCCTTTTCTTCAAGTCCCCCAGGTGTCATTCCCACTCCTTCTGTCCCCTCGGCCTCACTTACCTTCCAGTGCCAATCATCCCAATGTCCCTGGCCAAACTGAAATCAGTGATTAGTGAGCTCTGAAAAGCCCCCAAGTTTGCCTGGCATGAACACTCAGACAGGACAAAACACAATCACATGCACAGTAACACACCCCCGAGCAGTGACACCAACACCAGAAATAGTTGAGTGCCCGTAACAACAGGATGACTACAGCCCCCAAAACAATCTTTAGCTCAGTGAACTATGCAAAACAACGACTGGGTTTTGTTTTGAAGTCCTAATATTTAAAGCCTAGCACATTTTCTACATTTTCTCTCCAATGTCATCTTTCCAAAAGCACCGAACTGCCTCCTCCTGAAGTGCTCTTTTTCTGTTGCACCATATGGTGCCCCATCCAGGGAGTCACAAGATATTTTGTTTCTAATTGATTAAATTCATGAGTCACACACGGGATTTGCACAGAGGTTGCAAATCAACTGGTTGTTTTTCAGGGCTTCCACAGAGTAACGCAGGTGGGACAGTCACTCTGCAGCCACAGCTACCAAAAACTTCCTCAGAAGCACAAAATTTGAAACTTAAAATCAAAGTCACCACGTCTTCTGATTTTATTTCAAAGCCAGGAGGATTTTGTGGGGTTTTTGTTTGGTTTTGTTTGTTTGGTTTGGTTTTGGTTGGTTTTTTTGGTTTTTTTTTCCCCTCCTAAACCTTCTGTTGCAATTAGGGCATCAGGAGAAAGTGCAACATGTCCAGTGTTATGGTTTAGGAATTCCAGTGCTGCAAATCTCACAAGATAAATAAACAGAACCCAAATTCACCACCTTTAGAATCTTCATAGAATTAGCCAAATCAGGTGTTTCTGAAGGAAAAGGGATTTTTTTAACACTCAACTTCTCACTGCTTGGAGCGGCAGTGCTAGAACTTGTGACTCCAACACCAAAGTAATTCCCCGGTTAAAATGGCTGTTCAATCACCATGAATTACTGATCAGACAGAACATTAAATCAGGAAAAGAATTCAAACATTTCTGCCTCCACCATCTGCCTGAATACTTTGTGAGATGTGAAAATGGCTTTGTGTGGACATAGAAGCCTACATGCCTGAATATTCCTGATTTTCCCTGAAAGCAGCACTCCCACAGTTTAGGATCCTGTAGCTGCTGTATTTATGGGACCATTTCACATGCCAAAGTTGTTCCTGAAAGTATGTGAAATACCAGCAGCGTTTCTGAATATCAGTGAAGGGTATAAAGTCTGGGGTCTAGATTTAAGTATTAGGCCCTATTTCATTCTTGGGAAATGAATTAGGACTGCAGAAATTATTAACTTGAACACTTTTGATCTTATTGCACTGTGTTTTGCCTGAATAAAATAACTGAGCAAAAAACCCCAGGAGGGAAAGATTTTTCTTACAGAATGGAATAACTGCCAAAAAATTACTTTGTTTGTATTTATTATGAGGAATTCAGCACTCTGCTTAAAAAAAAAAAATCCTTGCCTGTTTGTATTACAAAGGTTGTTTCTTATACTCTTAAGTTATTTTACCGCAATGCAAAGATACTTTTTTTTTATTTTTCAGCTAACTAGAAAGCTGAGCAGTTGACTAATCCATTATCTTTACTCACCATGCTGGCTGCTCGAAGCATCTCCTGCTCTGTATTGGGTGTCAGGCCCAGATTCTGGCTCTGTCTCCCTTAGGGGATGGCAAATCAGCCAGTGCAAATCCAGAATTGCTAATGACACAAACAGGAGATTTCAGTTCCCGGCTTCCAGATGCAACATATGTCAAAAGATAGCTCACACACTCGGAGCCAGGGAGAGAAAACAGTTTTGACATTTTTGTTTGTTTGTGCTGATGGGTTTTAAATCTTAATTAAGTCCAAATATAAGGGAAAAAATTCACCGTGACATCCATTAGGTGCTCAGTATATTAAATTTACAGCTGGGTATCCAGCAGAAAACATACATTAGGCATCATATTGAGAACTACCTCCCCAACAACTTAAATCTATTAGGTTGTGTCGGACTGGAGATGGAGCTGACAAATGGGAATTTAGAATTCGTTTAGATGACTTCTCGTGTTTTCCAAGTCTTTTGAAATGCTGCACAAACTTAAAGCAGTGACTTTCCTAATAAACAAAGAATCGAGTTTCACAGCTTCAAAGAAATATTTCACCGTAGGGTCTATTTAATCTGGTTCTGTACTTCAAATAATTATTGTGGAGTATTTACAATTCTGACATCAGCTATTATCCTTGACAAGGAAAAAAAAGAACAACGTTGCTATAAAATATAGAGACAAACCTAATGCTGGGTGAGGTTTCTGAACCAAGTTTTGGTGAGGTTTAAAGGTTCCTGGCTTCTTAAAAGTACTGATACATCCAGCAGTTTCCAGGGAATTAAGGACTTCAGAAACCAATGATTAATTTAGGACCACACATCAGTGTTTAGAAGAATGATTTTTATGGTCCTAATTATTGAAGACAGAACTTCCTGTAATTCCTTGACTGGAGAATCCTTCCTTGAGCTGGAAACCACCAGCTGGGGCTTGGGAGGGCAGTGAAAAACCTGAACTCTTTAAAGGCTGAAAATTATACTATAAAAGTACTTTTGACAATCACAAAACCACCTCAGCATCTAAAAAATGTATTTTCTACCATTTTTGTTCTGTAACACTTGTACGGTCACTGTGATTTATGAAGTTGGCAAATTAACTACCTGGTTTGAGAATTTATATTTATGCATTTCTACACGAATCATGGGAAACACATAAAAAATGGGCTCTTCCCCACGCCTTGTACACAGGATTTAACTGTTCTCCTCTGTTTCTTCCAAATAACTCAAAGCTGGTAGGAGAACTCGATGGAATTTGGTGGTTTTTGATGGATTTCCAGACCATGACCATTCACTGATCACCAAAAAAACCCAAAAAGTAAATAATCAGTTATAAACTGTATAGTAACTATCTATTACTGTTACTGTGGCACAACGTTACAAGTTCAGGTGAAGTTTTTAAGTCAGAGTACAAAACAATTTCACTGTACTTTTTTCCTCAAAAAGACAACAGGAGTCTCTATTTGGGCCAACAGCATTAAACAGAGGAAGGTCAGTGGCTGATGAAGATGAGGAAGGGTAAAATTAAAAAGGTTAAAATTTATGACTCAGGTGAAAGAAAATCTCAAGCAAATCTGACTTCATTGAATGGAAGCACTCACTGAAGTTTTATTTGTTATATCCCTCATAGCCTTTGTGGTGGGCTGCCCAGGGCTGGCTGCCAGGGGCCCACCCAGCTGTGCTCTCAGTCCCCCTTCTCAACAGCAGGGAGGAAAATAAGATGGAAAGGCTCATAGTCAAGATAAAGACACAGAGAATGTTTACTGATTGCCACCATGGGCAAAACAGGCTCAGGGAAATAATTTATGACAAATTAAATTATGCCTGTACAGTCTTCCTGCCCGACTCAGGCCCTTTCTTCCCTTCATCCCCTCCCCACAGGGTGGGGATGAGGAATGGGAGGTTGTGGCTGGGAAAATGACATTCCCTCTCTGGTGCAGTTCCCATCAGGAGAACCTGCTCCTGACTGGGCTTTCCCTGGACTGCATTTCCCCCAGGACACCTCCCCTGCTCTGCCGTGGGGCTCCATGGTGAATCTGTTCTGCTCTGGTCCCTCCTCGTGGGCAGCACACCAACCCCTGCTCCACCACGGCTCCTTCCAAACCTTCCACAGGCTGCAGGAGGAAGATCTGCTCTGACACCTGGGGAACCTCCTTCCCCTCACCTCAGCCTCCACAGGGTTGTTTATTGCTCTTTTTTTCACCCCCAGATCCTCCCTGCTGTGCAGTGCTAAAGCAAACCTGTCTTCCCCAAGGGATGGAAAGAAGAAACACATTCATTTCCTTAAAGGCAGTTTCTTCACAAAAGCCAAGCTATCTCTCTGCCTGAAATAATTACCTAGATGTTTAAACTGAAGTCCTCTGAATAACCTCAACTTCCACAAAAACGCATTTTTAAAAGATTAAAAAAAAAAAAAAAATTAAGTTTTTGCAATAAACAGGAATATCATGCTTTCTTAATGCAGAATGTAAATGATTGCACTGCTGAGAAAAGGGAAAATTAAGTCTTCTAAGTACCCAATGAACAGGAGTGGAACAAATTTTCTCTCTTCAAATATATCCTTATAGTAATCTGAAGAGAATACTCCCATGATTGTGTAGCGATTTCTTCAAGACCTATTCAATTCCTTATTGTTCAGCTTACAGTGCCAGAAAAAAGGGCCTGTTAAAGTTAACATCTGCTAACTAATCATGGAACAGACCATCCCAACATTCCACAGGGCTTGAACATCGCTGTGAATTTTGATTACTATCAACTTTGGCTGGATTGAAGAAGCACTTTACTGCGAGACTTTTGAAACCTATGAAAACTTATGTCTTTGGAGGAAATGCTTCTAAAAAGAAACATTTTCATTCAGTTCAGAACATATGACCTAGCACTGCAGGCATGCCTAGTATTAAAGGTAGAAATAAATCAATCTGGTGAACTATATTCCTCTGATTTAGTTTTTAAATATTTCATTTTGAGAGTGTTAACATCCCACAGTAGATTCTGAAATGCAAGTATTGTTTGGATGGGCTGAGGTTGGTTCTTCTTAGTTCCATTCCATGTGTTTTGCTTGCCTGACACAGAGAGCACATCCATATTTGCAGGATTCCCAGGTTTTGGGATCATTTTCTTTGAGGTTTCATTGATATCAGAGTGGGGCAATCCAAGATGTGCCTCTGAGCACCTCCTGGCCAGCTGTGCTCTGGTTGGAGCTGTGTGTGCTGCGCAAACAGAACCCCCCCCAGAAGTCAAATGGATTAGATGAGCCTTCTCCATGGATTCCATATCTCTGCATTAGGATGGGATTCATTTGTGCTCTGTGCTTGACAAATTACAACCTGCTGAGCAATTCTTTACTGTTTCCAGTGTATAATGTGTAATTTACACTAACTGGGATTATTCTCTGACAAACACACAAACCATGCATGCACGCTCAGAGCTTGGGTTTTTTTCCTATTTTTCCAACCATTTATTCCAAAATGCTTCCCTTTTAAAATTAAAACCCCACAGTATTCAACAGAGAAACCGCTCCCTCATTGCAAGAATAAAGATTCACCAGAAGAACATTGGACACCTCAGTGTACTTCTGCAGTGAACTGGAATGAAGCTCTCTCCCCGCAGGAAAGGTCCCTGTCCCCCTTGGTGCAGAGAACCTTGTGTTCTGGGAGAGCTGAGCGCTCAGAGGATGCCAAACTCTGCAGTCAGATCATATCCATCAAAGGAGAGGCAGGCAAAGCGTTCTGTCAGGGCGCTGTCAGTAACCGGGGAGCACAGCGAGGGGACGTCCCCGGCACCGAGGCCGTCACAGGTGTCACCACCACAATCCTCCCGTCCATCCAACACGTCATTTCTCCCCTGCCCCTCGGACAGAAACACACATGGGACTTAAATTTCGACAACACCGCGGCGAAATTATAAAGAAGGGATTATTTCAGCCAATTTTCAATAGCAAAGTGGGTGGTCCTCGAGACTTTTTATAAATACCCTTCCAACATTTGTGTGAAAAGTTGAATAGGGGACCACACAACAACCAAGGATTATGTGGCACCGCTCTAAAGGGGAAAGGGAGGAGAATCAAACATTTCTTGCCCAAGGTTTGTTACTGTGGGATACTATTATGTGAAGCCCTTCAGTTCATATAGAGCATCGCATTAAATTACATGGCAAGAATGAATAACTGCTTTGTCACATACAGAATCGCACATTATTTTGCTTTTTAAAGATTGTGAAAGGTGAAATAGTGTACCAAACTCCATTCCAAAAAGCTTTGGTTATTTAAATCCAGTCTGCATTTCACCCAAGGTATTCCCTTTGCATAAAAGTTTAAAGGTTCCTAAGGCTGCAAAGCCAAATACCACAGAAGTTTAGGTATGAGCCAATTAAGTCTCCAGCAGTGTTAAAGCTGGACACGTAACTGTGCAGCTCAGTCTGATGTCATCATGAACATGCAGTTTACAGCCACCATTTAATGACATTAACTGACAGCAGAGCCAACCAGGACAGGAGAGGTCGTGGTCAGGAATACTGGTTTCAGTTCCTACTGGGAGGAGAAAGTGTAGGATTGTGTATTGTGGGACAGTTCTGTTCCAAGATAAATGTAAAAATCATCTTGACGCCCAGAGCTGGCACTGAAATTTAGTGTGAATTGTTCCATATTATTGGGAGACTTTAGAGTCACAGCTGAGGTGGAAATCATCAGACAAAGGTCAAAGTGCAGTCAAAAGCCCAGGTATGGGAAATAAAAAGCGCAGTAACAAACCTCACTGGTTTTACGTGGTGCTAAATGCTGTTTAGCCACCAGGCAACATTCTCCCAATCTCAGAGTGCATAAGGAGCTAGAGAACAAGAATATTTAAAACCTAAAATGATCATTCTTCTATTCAGTTGGATATCTGGCTGTTTATGTGACAACAGCAGAGATACCAACAAAAGGGCTCCTACAATTCTCCAATGTGTGTGAACCCAGCTGAAGCTCCAGACGGATTCAGTAGCCAGAGGTGTAGCTTGGTTTACATCTTTAGCAGTTCCAGGTGTGCTGAGGATGACAACAAAGGCAAGGCACTTCTTTAGAAACTGACACCACGTGCCCTGCCCCTGCCATCCCCCCAAAGCACAGGATGTTTTCCTCAGCACTTATCCCAGGATAGCTGCACTGATGATAACTCATGTACAGAACCATGTGTTCAAAATCTCTCCGAGCAACAGCTCGAGTTCCAGGCTCCCCTGGCAGTTCAGAGCCTCCTGTGCTGTAGGGGGAGGACCTCTGAACAGCAGCCAGCCAGTCACACTCCTGGATGGACAGAGCAACTGGATGATCTAGAAAAGACTCATTGCCACTGGAACTGTGTCTAATTTATAAACTGAAATCCCAGGGGCCTTCATCTTGCATCATGCAATGGGATGCAGCCAAGTTCTGCTTCCTGCAGGGAGGGAAGAGGCCAGGGGGTATAAAATATGCCACCTTTCCCAGAGCTTCCTTATCGCTACCTGTGAAGCATTGTGCCTGCTTTCAATCACTTCTGCTGATTGCCTACTATTAATGTCACTCATTCTCTTAAGCAATTAAGCCACCTCTTTCTTAGATGTGCCTTTGTCTCTCCCTGGCACTTTTCCTTGTCTAATCCTCTTTTCCAGATGGCATAAGGACGCGAGATAAGTGTTGCTAAAAGTTGCTTAGCAATGCAACACATGCAAGGTTTGGAAATGCTGACGTCCACACAAGCACTATCTCTACATCACACATTTCTGCAGAGAAACAAAGGCGTGAACGCCCGCAGTGACACGGGGGCCTCCAGAAAAAAGAGCCACCGGTGCCCAAAGGGAGCAGGGAGGGGAAAAGGGAGAGCTCCAAGCTCTCCCAGTGATGGGATGAGCTGTGCTGCAGGGGGGGTTTGTTTGTGTTCGGCGTGGATTTTAAACCAGAACCGGAGATTCTGCTTTAAACGCACAAAACCCGTCGTGTTTTAGCAAGGGCCTGTATGTTCTGTGATTCAGAGACACAAAGACGCTGCAAGCTACTGAGAGAGACCCAAGCAGAGAGGGATGCTCCATCCCTGGAGGTGCCCAAGGCCAGGCTGGTCAGGCCTTGGAGCAACCTGGGACAGTGGAAGGCGTCCTTGCCCGTGGTAGGAGTGGAACTGGATGGGCTTTAAGGTCCCTCCCAACCCAAAGCAGATTCTGTGAAGAGTTCATGACAAACAGGAACTGATAAAGTGCAAAGCTGTTTATCATCAGCTCGGTATCAACCCGACAAATCCTCCTTTCAAGGATCACTGATAGGGAATTTACTCCTCCTCACTGATAGGGAATTTATTCCTCCAACTTGCACCATGTAATTGTGGATTGTTTCTAAACTCTGCAGTAAATGTGTTTATATGGAATTTATTTAAACTACAATTAAATGTTACGGGTAATAAATAAGAACATTTAGTACACGAACAGTAGTAATTTCACAGGGTCATATTATCATATTAATTCATTTCTGCAGCAGCCTACGAAAACAGGTTGGCATGACTCATTTTGTGTTTGAAAAACCTGAGATGTTACGAATTTATTCATCATGGGGAGCAACTTTGAAACAGCTAGTTCTGAGAAAACAACTGAACAGTAGTAATTAAATTACAGAAACTCACACGTAGCTTTACTCAGGGTAGTCTCTTTCTAGCCAGAATTTAGTGGTCCCCTCCAAAAGCCATTAAAATAGAGCTCAACACTTACTAGTGGGGAGATTCATTCATGGTCTTTAAATCAGAAATGGTTTTATTTATGTTTTTACATCATATATCTTTATGTTGTAATCCTAATTATGTCATAACCACAATCAGTATTTGGGAAGATTTATTGTATCTTCAAATGTCCTATTGCCCACTCACACGCAGCCTAACACTAAAAAACCCGAAATTGCAGAGATTTAAATAATTTTCACTGAACTGAAGCCATGAGGAGTGTTCTGAGCAGACACCTGAGATGGATTCCTGCAGGTGAGGAAGCCCAGAAGGCAGGGCACCTGTCTGTGTGGTTAACAGGTGTGTCAGACAGCAGGGCTTCCTCAGCAACCAGGACAAACCACGCTCAGCCAAAGCACACAGGGAAGCAGCCACGGGGACAGAATGCAACGAGGCAGCAGCCAGGGAGGAGGGATCACAGGGAGGAAACGTTTTTATGGCAAAAAAAAAAAGTAAATGAGTGTTTTCCTTCATTAACCTCTGCAAACTTCATTCATGTGCCATTGTTTCCTTTCATTCTCAAACCTGTGCACAGAAAAAAATGCATGAAAACCAGACAGGCCGCCACAGGTCGCCGGGGGCTTTATTTAATTGTTTTAAAAACCAGCTTTCAGAGACTCTGCTCCATGTTCCCTATTACTCAGTTATAGTTTCTGTCTTTCACCTCTTTGCACCATTTTTACCGAATGCAAAACCAGCTATATCCTGTTAAAAGGGAGATAAATCAGAGCTGTTTGCTACTATTGGCCTCCTCTGTTGACAGTTGTAATTATTGCTTGTTTACTGGACATTTAATTGACCTGAATCCCTGAAGATTCCCAGACTGCAATGTGCTGTTAACTGACAGCATCCACTCACTAAAAAAAACTCTCACTTGCCAAGGGTTGATCTAAAAATCTGGCCCTGACGCTGCTGCAGCTGAAACCGAGGACAGATTAAACATTCATGCCATGATTCAATCCATTCTATACCCCACTGAAGTAATGCTGGGATACCCTAGGGCTTGAAATATTTGCCCATATTTTCTTGCTCCAGCAGATTACTTCAGGATGTCTACAGTATTATTTCAGGAGAAGGAAATAGTACCCCAGATTTTTTTTTTAAATCCCTACAGTTCGATGGAGTTTTCAGGCTTAGAACTACCTGTGAGATGTCTGGGTGCACCGATGGATCAGCAATAACGTTTGGTGCTCACTGAGATAATCTGACCAAGGAAACAAACTTCAAAATCATGTGTACAAAGCAGACAGAATTCCCAGATCCTTAACTTTAAGATTTGCCCTTTTTTGGGCACTGAACCAAGTTTTGCCATTTATGTTACGACCAGGTTTGTGTCCCCTGGGCTGCCCGGCCATAATTCCTCCACTGATGGTCTTTAGGGTCCCTTCCAGCCCGGATTGTTCCAGGATTCTGTTTCTTTCCCGTATTTCCTGTTTATTCTTCAGAAGGTTGGTTAACTCTTCTATAAATGTATGATAATCTATGCCAAGTAAATAAATATCTAATTCTAAACAGCTAACCCCTCCCTCTTTAACCTATTATTTTGCTTGAAGAAAGTGTATTTATGTTCTTACTGTTTCGTGTTAAGCTACATAATTTGAAAGCAGTATATGCTGAGGGATCACTTGTATAAGGGGATGTCTTGAAAGTTATATAGAATAATATACAATTATATCTATGTATATTTATGTGTAAATATATAAAAAGTTATATATTTAAAATATTTATATAAATATATAAATATATAAATATATAAACATATAGTATCAGTTGTATATTAATATATGTAATATTAACATTTATTATATGTATGAAGTAAATAAATATACTCATATACTTTCATACTAAAAATACTAAATGAATAGATTTTCAGAAGTGTCAGGACTATTTTTTTGGCATCTTGTCACTTTTAAGCACGCACTGAGTGTAGACTTTAGTACTAAATGCTGCAGCCAGGGAGCCTGAAGAATTTACTGCTTCAGCTCCAAAACAGATGCTGGAGAGACGCCCAGCGGTGCCCAAAGGCGGTACAGAACTGCTCGGAACAGCCTCGTGCCAGCGAATCCAGAGAAAATAAATTATGATCCTTGGGGTTCGTTTATCACTATTTCTATTCCATGGGAACAAACGCACCTCAGCACGTGCGGGGGATGTTTGTGTCACCTCTTTTTCCACGTAACGAGTATTTCTTGTCTTCTCCTACTGATTTTGATGCCCAAACGTTCACGTGCTCATGAAATAAAATACACTGAACTCCTTAAAACTTTAAATCCTTCGACAGTTTTGGACTCATTTCTGTGAGGGGGCTCCGCTCGGCTCGGTTCGGTTCGACTCGGGCCCCACTCGGCCCATCTCGGCAGAGCTCGGTTCGGCTCGGCTGAGTTCGGCTGGGCTCGGTTCGGCCCCGCCCCCGGCCCCTCCTCCCCGCCCGCCGCCATCCCGCCATTGGCCGCG
>VXBN01011446.1:213465-224901 GCA_013397395.1 Sinosuthora webbiana
CCCCTCCGGGAGCGCGGGGGCTGCTGCGGGCTGGGCGCTCCGGCCGGGGCCTCCCGGGGCCGGTGTCCCGCCTGTGCCGGCCCCGCCCTGCCCTGCCCCGCCCCGCTCCAGGCGGCTCTCCCCGTTCACTGTACCGAGTGTCCCGCCGCGCCGGGGCTGGGCACAGCCCGGGCAAGGGGAAGTCCCCGCTTGCGGGCACAAGCGAGAAGCGCAGGTGCCGCTCGGCTGCCGTTGCAATGGATAAAATTAAACAGTGCCTTTTTTT
Organism: Sinosuthora webbiana; assembly: GCA_013397395.1. Classification (NCBI taxonomy): domain Eukaryota; kingdom Metazoa; phylum Chordata; class Aves; order Passeriformes; family Sylviidae; genus Sinosuthora; species Sinosuthora webbiana. Next base: position 213,731 of record VXBN01011446.1, read on the forward strand.
AGTGCGAAAAACCAACCTGAGCGACCAATGAGCTGTTTCCCCGTGGCTGTCCATTCACCCAGTTCTTAATAAATCACCTTAGTGTGTTGCTCTTCAAAGACATTTCCTCTATGAGATAAGGCAGCTTGAATGAGTAATGTGTTTTTGTTGGTAACCTGCTTCATTTATATTTTACATTTAAGGAAAACCTGTATCGCGAGCAGCGTTCTGCACAAATTCTGTACCTCTGTGTGATGATGTGAGGCTCAAAGTAAATATTCTTACTGCCGGGGGTTCTGCTTTTCAGAACTAGGGGCCGGTGGTGTTTGTAATGAAATTACCACAACGATTGTGGGGGAAAGCATCATTGTTCAGGCCGTACCTTCGCTTACGTGGTGTTTTCAGCAGAGAAGATTGCTGTAACGGGGTTTTGTTTTGGTGGCAGTCTCAGTTCTGCTGGCGGCACGCTGTTCCCCGTTGGTTGTGTTGGTCTGTGTGTGTCTGGGTGAGTGTTGGCTGTGCCGGGGAGCGCTCACAGCTGGGCGGGGAATTGATGTTACATTGACAGGACGGATGGAGGGAGGCTTGTCCCCAGGGCCTGCAGTGACAGGACAAGGAGGAGTGGCTTCAAACTGCCGGAGGGAAGGGTTGGATGGGATATTGGGGTGGAATTCTCCTCTGTGAGGGTCCTGAGGCCCTGGCACAGGTGCCCAGAGAAGCTGTGGCTGCCCCTGGAAGTGTCCAAGGCCGGGTTGGATGGGGCTGGGAGCACCCTGGGACAGTGGAAGGTGTCCCTGCCCATGGGGTGGAATGGGATGATCTTGTAGGTCCCTCCCAACCCAAATCATTCTGTGGTTCCGTGATTATGAAATAGAAATTGCAGCTGTCTAGGTTTAATCATTCCCTGAAGCCAACACAACCCAGTGTTCCTAACTGTGAGCTCAGAGCTCTGCCAAGGGCTCCTGCTCGTGGTGGTTGTTCATTGCAGGTGTTTCTGCAGCAAAGTTTCAATGGGATAATATATATTACCTTAAATTCTGTGTCTTGTGATTAAACTGAGCCCCAGAGGGGTTTGTCCTCAGCAGAACTGTTGTGTTTCTTGGTTTGCTCTGGAAGAATGTGCATGATAAAAAAATCATAGATAATCACATATATGTAATATTTTACACCAGGCAAGATCCCTGCTCCAGCATAAAGCCTTCAGTAGCCTCACACACATGATTTTCCACTTGCTCTGCACAGGACAACATTTACAAGATTGCCATGTAAGGTCTGCCTGTGGCCCATATCTGCTGTGAATGTGTCTGTAGAATTAATTTTGAGACTAGAAGAATTTTCATTCTCTGATAAATCATTGTGTGATTCTTATTAGTTGAATAATTTTCTGTTACAGCTTTATACTTCAGGACATTAAAAAATACCCCAAAATAAAGCATCAAATGATGCTCAGCTGAGAATGCTGAACAATATCTGCCCTGCACAGTGTGGGGAGAAGAATAATAATAACTTCTTTTTGCCTGTAATGGAAAAGTGTGTGCATTGTATGACTTTCTGCTCGATTCTTTTCTTTTAGCTGTAGCTTGAATCAAAGTGGACAGAGGTCCTGAAGCCTCCTAGTGAGTCCCCTTAGCTTCTGAAGTGTACCAGGGCTCCTTTGTTTCTGCTTTCTAATTATTCCACAGGATGTACTTTCCAGATGTTTACAGAGAAGACACACAGCTTTAAGGTTTTGTGCCTCCTCAGATTGTCCTTGATCTTAAATTTTCTGCAGCCTCCAAGACAGTTATTTTCTCCTTTTTAATTGATGAGTGTCTCATAGAGATCTGTGACCCTGTGAGGCTTTTGAGTGGGGCTGAATGCACTCCCGGTATCCCTGAGTTACAAAGTCCCACCCACAGATGAGGATTCCAGGAAGTGAAGCCAGGGATTGCTCCTGGTGATGTGGCAAAATGTTGCTGCTTAGGATCCACTTTATTGGGCTTCTACCTTGAGGTGAGCTGTAAAACTCACTGATAAGAGAAATGAAGCTGTTCAACTGGTAGCAGAGGCACGGACTGAAAACTAATCCCCTTTGGTAATTTTTTATTTGAGTTCAGGCCCTTTGACTGTACAGTTTTGCTCTTGTATAAAACTTTCCTGTCACTGCTCAGCTCTTGGTATTCAAGAGACAGAGAAACCCATTGAATGATTCCAGCGTGGGCAGCATTTTGGGTTTGGTGCTCTGGCAGAGCCTGAAACCACTCAAACCATAAATTGAGAGTCCTGAATTTATTTCTTCACTCTGTAGTTACTCAGCATTTAAAATCCTAAGCAGCTGTTTTTTTTTTAAAAAAAAAGTCTATTCTGGTTTTGTTCTTTGCCTGTGGGGCCTGAGGTGGCAGGAGGGAGGTGCTGCAATCCATGGCTCACTGCTCAGGGCTTGTGCCTCAGCAAGGTCACAGTGTCCAACTGGGCTCTTCCTGAATTTCTCATGGGCTACTTTATTTCCTTCCCCAAAACACACTGGGTCCTGTCTTGCCTCCTGTTCTTTGCTTTCTTGGACGAGGAATTTTCACTCATTTTGGCATAAATGTCCTCTTTTAAGGAATACTTCATTCAGGATTATTTGTTTCACACAGGACAAGCCAGAAGAATATTGTGTGTAAATGCTCAGAGAACGTGCTGCAAACCTCCCTGAGCTTAGATTTTGGATTTCAAAGTTCCCTTTTCCCATGTTTTGTTTCCACAGCCACCATGTCAGAAGGGGACAGCATTGGGGAGTCTGTGCATGGAAAACCTTCCGTGGTCTATAGATTTTTCTCAAGACTTGGACAGGTTGGTTTTGTGAAGGATTTTTGTGACTCCTTTAGAGGCAGATCTCACTGCAGCTTCTGGAACTCGCTGCTTTGTTGGCTGGGTTGTTGAAATGCTACAATCTATACAAAAGGTTTCTTTTGAAGCCTTTTAAAATAGATAAATACCTATAATAAACTGCTTACTGGAATATTTAATGGGTGTATGTGTGACTCTGCACAGTGAAAATGTGTTGTTACTGTCAGAAATGAGGAGTGAGTTCAGATTTCATTTCAAATTCATCTTAAGGGAAGCAACTTGCATAAAATGCAGAAAATTTAAATTGCTTTACAATGCCCTAAGCATTAGGGATTTTTTTTTTTCCTTTGTGAAAAATATAGAATCTCTTAAGGATAGTTCTGTGTAATTTATTTGTAGTATACAAGTTTTTAATGTTATTCTCTTTCCCAAATGCTTCCTTTTGCCCATACAGCCCTCAAATGAGCTTTATCCATTGTGCATGAAGTATTTGACAGTATTTATTATTTACTGTGCACTTTGTGTTTCCTCCCAGATCTACCAGTCCTGGTTAGACAAATCCACCCCCTACACCGCAGTGCGATGGATTGTAACGTTGGGCCTGAGCTTTATCTACATGATTAGAGTTTATTTACTGCAGGTAAGACAGCTGGATTTGGTGCTGAAGTCGTTCCAGATATTATTGCTGGCATGATTTTGATTCTAAGAGTGTTTTTGGAGTGTGCTGTTACTTTAGAATCATGTAGTGTGTCGTTCAGCACGTGGCAGAAGGTGAATTGTTGGTCTGAAGAGACAACACGCCCTGTGGGTGTGGAAGTTGCTGCTGCAGAGAGAAAAATGTGTGAATAGTTGGGGATATTCATCTCCTGGCAATCTGAAATCACAAAATAAATCTCTGAAAACTGTTGTAATTAAGTTTTTGCTTTTATGTTAAAGCTGTGTAACAACGTGCTCAGAGCCAGGGGTTCCTTTCTGTCATGAAAACCACAGGGAATGGTTTTGTCAGCGTTTCTCTCCCTGCAGGCCAGGGGCAGACTGTTCCCCACTAATCAGATGTTTCTGTTCCATGCCAGTCTGCAGTTCAGTTCAGAACTTGGGAACTGTTATTCCCAAAAACTGAAGATTACAGAATGCAAAACCTTCACAGGTCATAGTGACATTTCAGACACTGGAGGCTGCAAAGATGATTTAAAAAGGGATGGTTTTATGCTCTTTACTACTTTTGAAGTCCGCATCTTGAGCATAGAGAGCCTGGATGCCAGACCACGATTTCCTGTTCAGTCTGTCTCTACATGAGAGATTTGCTCTCCTGTCACGTTCCAAGACTTGTTTGGTCACTGAGAATTCTTGATATCTTTACAACCCCAGTTAACAACCTTTCAGTTAATATGAGGACATAGAAAAGCTTCTCAAGGGAGAAAAAAACCCCAAGTTGTTTAATCTTGTTAAAAAATCAGTATCAGAAGATGATTTTCAGGAGGATTTTACCCTGGTCTGTTCCTCCCTGTGCAGGGTTGGTACATTGTGACATATGCCTTGGGAATCTACCACCTCAACCTCTTCATAGCTTTCCTGTCGCCAAAGGTAGACCCCTCTCTAATGGAAGACTCAGGTATGAGGAAAAGTTCCTTTTTACCATCACTTGAAACTTGCTTGAACTTCCAGCCCCTTTTGTCTGATACAGTCGTGTAAAGATAATGCAGTTTTAGCACTGCATTGTAATTTTAAACCTGAAAAAAAAAATCTATGCAATTTAAAATCAAGAGTTGCTGTAAAATTTGTCCTTTTTCATGGGACTTGAATATATTCCATATTGTACTGGTTTTCTGGGTTTTAAATGGAGGTTTATGTGGCTTAAGCTCTCCTTATAGTAACTGAAGTGGCCTGGCATTCCTAAGTTAAATTTATTTTGAGGAATCTATGTGAACTTACATTAAACCAGCAACTCTTAACTGGAATCTGCGTGTAACAATGGAAATTGGGTGTGGGTTTGTTTTGTGATTTTTTTTTTTTCTATCTTAAGATAGAAAGTAAAAGCAAAACTAGAGCCTGAATAGTGTAAAAAACTACTGTGAGGAGGTTTGTGGTTTGGTTTCTTTTCTGTTATTTTTAGATGATGGTCCTTCCTTACCTACAAGGCAAAACGAAGAATTTCGGCCTTTCATTAGAAGGCTCCCAGAATTCAAATTCTGGTGAGTGGATCCATCTGCCTGTGATCTGGTTTTGAAAAACACAAATATCTGCATGACATTAGGGGTAACTGGGCTTGAAGGATTAATTGTTGCTATTATTTTTCAGGCACTCTGCCACTAAAGGAATCCTGGTTGCCATGGCCTGTACATTCTTCGAGGCTTTCAACGTTCCTGTGTTTTGGCCAATCCTTGTGATGTACTTCATTATGCTATTTTGTATCACTATGAAGAGGCAAATCAAGGTAACTTGGCAAGAACAGAGGGTTTGTGATGTCAGGATTTACAGCACTGCTCCAAACTGGCCATTCAGTGGAGCCCTTCAGGGGTTAAATGTGCTGCACACACTTATTTTACTGGAGGAACTTCAATAACGAATATTTGAACATGAATTGTTCAAGTGGGGCATGGTTACAGTGTTGAGCAGGTTTTACAAAACTTTAGTCTTGTTTTCAAAAGGTTTTGACTTCAGAGTTCAGTGTCAGGGTTTTATGCAGGTTCTCATCCCCTTCCTGGGGCTGTTTTGGATGCAGAGGTGTTGACCCATCTCTGGTGGGAGAAAAGGGAAGTTTTTATAAGGGGGTGTGAGAAGGTAGATGGGGGAAAGGGAAAGAACACAGACAAGTGATTCAGACCATTTTAACAAATTACTTGTGGGTGGTTAGCATTTAAAAAAATACCTAATTTTTTCCCCAGACATTTAGAATTTTGGACAGGTACTGTGATTCAAAGTGGTAAATTAAAGATAAAAGGGTAGTAAAGAACTAGTGCCCCTGTGCTCTCACCAGCTTCCTGTGGTTCCCCAATCACTAATCTTCACTGTAGTGTGCAATCTGTGGGGTAACCCAAAATCTGAGATTTCTAAAACTGCTCTCATGCTCCTATTCAGATTTACACTGCTCTAGGATTAGTTATTTCATTACCTTTACAAAGAACTCTCTTTCTGGAGGACTCAGTAATTTACAGTGTTTATTATAAACCCCTTTTTCTAAATATTACATAACTTCCTTGCCTCAACAACTGCTGTTTTCTCTTTGCAGCACATGATAAAGTACAGATATATACCCTTCACACATGGCAAGAGGAAATACAAAGGGAAAGAGGATGTGGGGAAGACCTTTGCTAGCTAGGAAGAAGCAATCAACCTGTTGACCAATTCTACTGCTCACTAAAGGAACGATTTTGAGCCATTGTAACAATGCCTTTTTTCTTCATAAAAGTGATTAACAGAGTGGTGACAAAGCAGTTGAATTTTCATTTTATGAGGATCTTGCTATTTTTACCTGAGATATCAGTTTCTCGAGGAAACTGGCATTCTAACCAAATTGCATTGAGTTTATTCTCTTTTGTAAGAAGTTGGAGAAACTTCGGATAATCCCATGGATTTTGGGATGACGTATTTCTTTTCAAGATCCGTTGCACTGGAGAGGTTAATGGCCCAGAGTTGGATATTTTTACATAGTTCTCCTGCTCAACATCACCCTGAAGTGCTGTGCACATCTGTGGAGGAAAGTGTAAGCTGGCACACGTGATGCTGTTTTCTGCTTCATGGCCGTGTGCTGTTCTCATAGAAAAATTCAGTAGACCTAAATTAGATGCAGAACTTAAGCCAGTTTCCTAAATGCATGGTATTACTGAGTTATAACCAAACAAATATAGATAGGAATAAGAAATTACTAAATTATGGGGTTTGCAGTAGGGCAAAAATACTCATTTAGCTTCTAAAGCAACTCGTTTGTGTTGGGTTTTAATGCCAGTTTCAGTGTTCCATCTCCCAGCAGATGCTAAAATTGGGCTCTTTCATGATGACTCAGAACTTTGTTCAAACTCTATCACAATTTCCTTGTCGAGGACCTGGAATTATAAAAATATATATTTTAATTGTTATTAGTTGGAGTTTCTTTCGTACTTAATGGTTTCTGGAATAATTGAAGTTGACTTCCTGCAGCCCCACAGGATGTACCCAAACTGGCCACAACAGACAGTGGTGGGGGTTTTAACAGATTTTCTTTTTTTATGGGGGAAAAAAAAAAAAAAAAGAGAGATAAATGACCTGCATGTAAACTTTTTCATGTGATACAACTGCAGTTTTATTAAGTGACTTTTTAATTCCAAAATTTATTAAAAGACAGTGTTCCCCTTTACTGGTTCTCTATCTTTATATACATCTCTTGATCTAACACTATTTATGACTCCTTTTCAATAATGGTTGCCCTCAGTTTACCTTCATGCAAGGCCTTTTTCAACTCTTCAGGGAGCACTCACCTGCAGAAGGTAGGAAAAGATTAACTCTTGGAAGATTCTGAATGGAATTCAGCAGCTTCAGCAGACAACTAACTGGAAAATGTATTGTGGGCACCTTTTGCTTCAGTCTTGTCAAATGAAGGTGTGAGAAGGGATGGTGTCACTTTTGTAGTGATGAAGAAATGTTCATATAGTTACCAGCAATTGTTTTTTTATTCCATTTATAGATACCATGAAAAGTTAAACTGAATTTACTGGGTTATTATGATAACACTTGGAGATTTAATTATTAGCTGGATAACCAGGATCTCTGCAGCACAAATACCCATCCTAAAAGTGCTTTTAGTGAAGCACACCTGGCCCTGCCCCTGAGTCAACATTCAGTGCCATTTTTGAAAGGTTTATTGAAACTGTAACTCATGATGCACAGGCTGGACCACCTGGGTTCTTTTCCCTACCTGTATTCGAAAAATACAAATAAATTGATCTTCTGCATCTTCTCTCATGCAAGAATGACAACGTATGTTAACAACTAACAATCTTTTTCCCTGTGCTTCAGGGATATTGGTAACAGCCCTGGGCTTTGGAAAACACCCCTTGTTACATTGCTGAAGCCTCAGTGTCTGCAATACTTGCTGAAAAGTCTCCATTGCTAACAGTGTTGGAAAAACCTGAGTGTTAACAGATCAGTGTGCACAATCTGCATTGCTGGGGCTTTGCATTTGTTGTTTCTGTTGGTCTAAGCAGATCTCACAGATTGTCAAATCACAGAACCCTGCTTTATTGCAAACACAATGGCACGTGGCATTTATAACCAGAATTTCCACTGCAATTAAAACTCAGGCTTTGTGTACAGCTTCTGTTCTCTGCCCCTGGAGTCCACAGCACAGACATTATGATGTTATAGGAGCATGGATTCTTAAGATTAAATAATGAAATTTTATTAATACCTTAAGGATGTTATAGAAGACTGGAGGACTCATCTACACTTGTATTTTGAGAATGAGAATTTAAGTTTTCCATTGTCCAAAATGAAGAAAATGATTAAACTTGTGTTAAGCATGTTTTAAAAACCCATTTTTAATATGGTCAAGATCTACATCAGAAGAGGCAGAAGGGTAGAAGCAGAAACATCTTTATTCTGTCACACAGGAATGTGGTGCCACCTTGCACAGGCAGTTTCCAGTTCAGTAAAGCCTTTTCTTGGACCAGCTCAAGGACAGGTCTGAGAGTAGGAGCTGGGGCCCTCGTCAGGAGCCAGAAGAGGTTCCCTTTACATTTGGTAGTGCCGTAGGTAGATCAGTTTCTGAGGACGAAACTTCTCTCTGCACAGTGGACATTCCGCCTACAGACAGAAAAGGGAGTAGATGGACATACTGAATAGTTCTATTAAAAAAAAAAACAACTCTGAATAGACCTGCTCAGCTACTTCTAGAAAACAATTTTCCAGTGCCAGCTGTGGTACAAGCTCCCCTGAGCCGGCCCAGTTTAACGTGCTCCCGTTACTGGCCTCCCCTGTGTAACTGTCACTGTATTTCAACAACTCCTCAGGAGCTGCTCAGCTCTGGGTGCCTCAGTGAGAGCCAGGCCATGAGAACGGGCCGGGGGGCACCTTGCAGGGGCTGTGTGCTGTGTACTCACCCTGGTGTTGCACCAGGCAGTGATGCACTCCCAGCAGAAGAGGTGCCCGCAGGGGGTGGCTGTGCTGTGCCTCCGCTCCTCCAGGCACAGCGTGCAGCGCGACGGGCGCCCCGCGGCCGCCTCCTTGCTCGTGCTTCTAATTAACACAGCGGGGTTAATTGCACTTAATTCTGCTTGTCAGAAGTAACACCGTCCTGAAGTAAACCCCGTGCTCAATATCAACCCTTTTCATGAAAGGTCTCAAAAAGAACCCCACCAAAAAACCCCGCCAAGGCGTGAAGTCCAAGACGCGCGCAAACCAGCGAGGAATTAGTTTTTGCTAATTAATTAAATGTTGCATTAAATCAGATTGTAACCTAAAATTGGTGACTCCTGTGTTGTCCCCTGTTCATGACAGCTGTGACATTCCCACCTCTTTCCTAGGAAGTTAGAAGCAGCTCTTACTTCTGGTGAGCAAGGCTGCGGTGCAGCCTCCACTCCTGCCTTGCTCTCTGCTTCTGTTTGAAGCTGTACATCTGAACTCCAATGGTCAGCAGGAGGTGGAAGAGTGAAATTATTCCAAGAAACTTGTAACTCGATCGGATGCTCTGATCTTCTCCTTGCAGTCCTCCAAAATGCAGCTACAGAATTCACAGAAAGACGTTTTGTTACTGTGTTAATACACATGTATTAACTTGTGACACCACATTCATGTTTATTACCTGTAACCTCTTGACTGCAAGGACTCATCAGCCCCCACATGAAGCAAAACCTTCCCTCTCACCCCTCTGCTCTGCCTGTATAATAAACCACAGCCAAATTCCTTATCCCTTTTACACATACAGCACCCCAGGAAAGGCCAAAATTCTGCAGTGGCCACATCTTCAGGCAAAACCACTTACATATGAGATCCCTGCCATCCTTTTGGACAGGTGATAGAAGGTGCCCTGGATGTAGAACACTGCCAGGTGGAGGCGGTGCAGCAGAGGGACGGATTGTTTAAGGACATACACGACTTGGGAGGCTGTTTTCTTCTGCTGCTCCGTGAGCTCCCCAACCTGCCTCCGAATCCAGCTGCGAATGAAGGTCCTGCTGGGAAAGCCAAGTGCTGGGGGGTTCTCTGGGGCCCTGGATTCCTCAGCCTCCACCTGCAGCTCGTGCTCCAGGTGCATCAGAGCCTTTTCCAGGCAGTAGGGTACCACGGTGTGCAGGGAAATGAAGAGGGCTCGACGAAGGAAAGAAGGCACTTTCTTCTTGCTTGGGTCAACCTGGATGATGTTCACATATTCTTCTCCCAGAGTCTGATAACCTAAACACACGTGTGCAACAGAAAACAGGGTGAGAAAACTGCAGGATCATTCTGGATGTGGGGAGCAGTGGGGACAGGCCACAGCTCAGGCTTTGGAATTAGATAATTTTTTTCTGTTGAAGTAAGATAAGCATCATGGTGACATCCAGTTTTAGGCTTAAAGCGGGGATATTTTTCATGGTGTCATCTATTCCTGCTTTTTTAAAAGAATTGCTTTTAGAAGAACATCTCTGTGTTAATAAAGTGCATTTGAACCCAACCCCGACAATTTCGTGGCTTCATATTTACCAGAAGACATTTATCCAAACCAAACCAACCCTCACACGGAAAAGAACTGCTTGGGGAAGTCTCGGGTGGTGATCACCAGCACAGCAGCCGCGGCACTGGCCCCTCAGCTTTTCAGATGTTGGGAGAAACGATAAAAAATGACAAATGACAGAGAAGGTTACCTGACAGCGTGGTCAGCACGAAATAGGCCACATCGGAGAGCAGCTCCACCTCCCTCCTCCACTCCAGCCACGGCCGGGCACCTGCGGGACGGGGCCGCGGCTGTCACTTTGCCCCAGATCCGTGCTGATCCCAGCCCTTCCCGGGGAATTCCTCCCGGACTCGCCATCAGCCCCCTCACACCCTCCGACCCCCATCCAGAGCCGCGGGGCGGGCGGCGGGTCCCGGAACACCCGGGAGGGCTCGGGGTGGATCCAACCCCACACCGGCATTACCCGCCAGCCCCCGCAGCGCCGTGCCGGCCCCGCTGCGCAGCCCGGCCCGGTACAGCTCGTCCTTCTGCCCGCACCGCACCAGCCGCGCCGGGCCCGCCGCCGCCGCCATGGCGGGCAGAGGGACACGGGGCCTGAGGCGGCACCGCGGCCCCGGCGGAGCACCCGCCGCCCGCGCAGGGATACCCCGTCACTGAGGGGCGGGGAAAGGGGCGGGGCCGCGCGAGGGAGAGGGAAACGCCTCCTGACCCTGAGGGGGCGAAAGGGGCGGGGATAGGGGCGGGGCGAGCGTGAAAAGGG
>VXBN01011446.1:225106-333027 GCA_013397395.1 Sinosuthora webbiana
TTTAGGGGGAGGGAAAAGGGGCGGGAAGGGGCTGTGAGGGGCAGGAAAAGGGGCGGGAAGAGCACAAGGGGAGGGAAGGCGGTGTGAGGGGCGGGAAAAGGGGCGAGGAAAGGGGAGGAGGCGGCTGTGAGGGAAAAAGGAGGGAAAAGGAGCGGGAAGGAGCGCCGCTGAGATGGTAAGAGCAGTAAAAGTGATGTTTCAGAACACAGTTCACTAGGAACCCGCCAAATCACCGCTCCCCGGGCAGGAGCAGCACTCCACAGTCTTGTACAAATGCTCCAGCCCACCCACGGCCCGGGGATAATTCAGAAAGAAAGTGTATTCATTGTCCCTCCGTTGCTTTTTTAACAGCTGCGAAAGCCTTCTTCCATCCCTTTAAAACAAAAACATCCTTTCCTTCCTGCGAAAGCATCCCTTCAAAGATGAACTGTTTATATGGGGAAACTGAACAAGCTGCCCTTTGTTTTCCGGCGAGCTCTGCATGAGGCAGACAACAAACACCACTTCCACACACAAACGCATGGACATCTCCAGTGCATTCATCTCCAAAATCCTGGTACCAGGGGGATAAAGGCTGGAGGCTGCCAGGGTGTGACACAACTGGCGAGTTTTCCAGTGCCAGAGTCCCCAAATCAGCCCCTCAGTGCCTGCCGGGGGTTCCTTTGTGGCTGAGCAACACGGGCAATTTGGAGTGTTAACAGAATTCCTGATAAATGAATAATTTATTTAAGGAGTTGACTGGACTCCTGCCTGGTCATAAAGCTCACTGGCCTCCATTTTATTTTTAGTCGCGTTGTTACAAATTCAGTTTTGCAGCACGCTGAAGTGAAGGGGCAGTTAAACAGTTCCACATTTAATTAATTTATTTGATAAAGCTACTTTCACCGGAATTAAAGTTTTCCTGAAGAATTTACAGACTGATATGGCAGGAACTCACTGGAAATTTCTGGGACAGCAGGAGCTTGGTGGGGTTTTTTTTCCTTTCTTTTAACTGAGGAGCAAAGAAAGGCTCCCTGTGGCCAAACACAACATAACCACAAATAAACTGGATATCTGTAATCCTTTCAGTAGCCTATTAGTGCACAGATTGTGACATCAAAGTTCCAATTAAACTGCACCAGAAGTTGTACAGTGATAAGTAAAGCTGTGATGAACTTAGAGATAAGCAAAACATTCTTAATCCCTCCCTCCCTGCTCCAGGCGCTGCTCAATTTTTATTTGTTAGGGTGTATCGCAACACTGGAATCGCGGATTGTTCCCTCTGTAGCTGTAAAATTAATGGAATTAGGGGGAAAAAAATTGGAATATTTTCCGTCTTCCAACAATAGGGGGCACACGTGCATAAGGAAATGTCCCACGGGAAATGGGGTCTGGAATGGGACATTTTCACACTTATTTAACAGCACATCCCCAAGATTTAATTTGAAGCTGCCACCTTAAATTATAGAATTAAAAAAAAAAAAAATACAAAATTAAAACGAATTGATCAATCCCTGGATCACTTTGTTCAGAATTCCAACCCGATCTCTTACGTTTTGATTTTTGTTTAAAGGCAAAGCTGTGTGTATCTCACACGTCCAGCTCCACTGTTAAGAAAAAATGCCAGACATATTTATTGCCCTTTTATTGAAATGGGTAAATATGATTTTCTTATTTCATGGGTCAAGAAACCAAAGAAGAGGTCGAGAGGGTTTCTTTGCAAAAGCTGAAATCCTGACTAATGACCACTTAATTATTAGACTGGAAACCATTTATAAAGCTGAAGGTCGGACTCTGCCAACAAATGTTAAAACATCTGAAGTGCGTAAGTTCTGTGTATACGCCCACTTTGCCTTATTATATTGATTTTATTATATTGTAAAAGTCGTTTTTTTATGTTTTGAAGGGTAGGGGTCCTGTCAGTGTGTTTTGAACCGAGGAGGTGTAGCATGCCAAGTAACCTCCCCATTTTGTGATATGCTTTCACATATATATTCATACACAGATATAAACACACACATTCATACGATGTTAGTCGTTACACTATGATCTGCCAGGAAAATCTGATTCTTCTCCTTTGTATTCTGATTGATACTGGTGACTTCAGAACACCGCCATTATCTCCTAAGACGCAGCTGCTGCGTTTTTGATGAAGTTTTTTGGAAGCCAAGTTTCCTGATTTCCATGCCATGCTCCTCTGCTTTTCCTTCTAACAGACCTGACAGGGCAACGAGCCGCTTCACCGGCGTTACCACAAGGAAGTCCAAAATGTAAAAAAAAAACCTCGGTGCTCAGCAATGATTAACTTTTCCTCCCACAGGCTACTTGTCTGCGCATCGTAAAATCTGATTTTGCCTTCGCAGACCTTGTTAGGAGACGAGAGGTTCGGAGCGCAGCTTTCCGACAGGGCGCCGGGCAGATGTTTCGCTTTCCAACCTGAAGAACAGGTTCCGCGGATGCAAAAGGAGCGAAACGTCTGCTCGGCGTTGTTACCACCCTCCGATTCCTCTTGCCTCCTCCCACTTTGAACTTGTTACCCTGGAGCTGAACTGTTTGAACAGGGGCTGGAGAGCTGCTTTTGTGATCAGGGAGCTGAGAGCCCTCAGCGTGTAAAAGCGGGGCGGGATTTCGCCCGGGACTCGGCAGGTCCCTCCCTCTGTCCCGGGTCTGTCCCGGGTTATGAAGGTTGGACACTCCGCGCCCAGGAGCCGGGACAGCCCTTCAGCACTGCCCGGCCGGGACAGACAAAGGTGTGTGCGGCGTTTGCTTTCGCCTTGCTTTGCTACTTTTCTCTTGCAGCGATCGTTGTGGTGGAATTTTAGCGCTTTCGCTCACTCTTGGGCGTTAGAAACAGTTTATGACACGCTACCCCAGGAGCATGCAGAGCGTTATAGATGTAACTTCCTACTGCTTTTGCTCTTGTCTTTTTGAAGGAAGAGGGAAAATGGAAAAAGCATCGTGTCTAATGCTTGTTTTATTTTGTCATGTCTAATGCTTGTTTTATTTTGTCATGTCTAATGCTTGTTTTATTTTATCATGTCTAGTGCTTGTTTTATTTCATCATGCTTTCTCTTGCTCATGAAAATGTTCAGGAACCTTGGAATTCTGTCAGTCCTAAATTTTTACATTCTCTGGGCTCGTAGGGGTGAAGCAAACCGAATTTGTGGTTCAAATTTAGACTTTTCTGAGTGGACAACTGCTTTTTTAGTGAAGGACTACTGCCTTCATTCTGAACTGATGACCTGAGCCTTGAGCTTCCCCAGGTGTGCAGAGCCAAAATGAAAACTGACTTGGATAGGAGAGGTTGGATGTAAAATAAACTTCAGGTATTTAAATGAAATACCAGTTTAGCAACAGAACGTGGCTGATTCTGTGACTGAACAGCCTAGTCTTAACTTGGGGGGAAAGACATGCAGGACACTTAAAAAAGGTACACTTGTTTTTATTTTTGATTTTTTTTTAATATTTTAAAAATTTGCTCATTCTTTTGGGCCATGGGGAAATAATTTTCAATTCTTTCCTGGCATAAAAATGTGGGAAATTATTGCAGAGATGTGGCAAATGATAAAGATGGCCAGATTGCTGGGGCTGTGTATGCTCCAAACGCCTCGGGCTTCAGAGTTCAGATGTAGCTCTTAAATACACCCTGAATCCTCAGGGTGACAATTTCTAGAACCATGTTCTGTTTCATGGTAGAGGGGAGGTTGCCTGTTATAAAATAAAACAGAAGTAGAGTAAGAGTCACCGCTGACTGTGGTTGGTTTGAGGTAGGAAATTGATGCCACGTTCAGAATGGAGCTCAAAGTTAACTTGATGTCCAGAAGAATGTGGTGAAAGTTGTGTCTACTGGGATGGCTTTTCCTGTCCTTACTGAGGCTGCAAAAGCCGTGCTGGGGAGAATTCCTTTCTGCCCCGTGAGATTAGCTGTGAGAAACTGTTCAGTGAGAGTGAGGGGAGGCGGGTGGGTGCTGAGGACACTGAGTTATCTAAATGTGGGCAAGGCTGAGTGGTGTCAGAGTCACTGTGCTCTGCTGGCCTCAGGACTGGCTCTGGGGACAGGGAGAAATGTTACCTTGGCCCTGAGCTCTTCAGCAGGAGCACTGAGGGTTTGTTACAGAGAGTAGAGGCCATGGCCAGATACAGAAATATTTGTCATGGCAGAGCTGTTAACAGCGGGCTTTTTTATTAAATAAGCAATATTTTACCAGAACTGATTCTGTGATACCCAGTTTTATAATATAAACCTGTATAACTGAGTCTTGAAACACTCAGGGCTCACTGACTCTTGTATTTAATGACACTGTTGGCAGGATGAGCTCCTATAATGCAGCGTATTTTGATTATTCTCAGCCAAAGAACAAGTTTATTCTGGCTTTGCAAAAAAGGACAATAACATTCCAGTATATAGCCAAGTTCCTTCTACATTATCTGAAAAGGCTTTTGTTTTCATTCATAATTTCTGTAATTTTTTCTGAATTAAAAGATACTCCATACTTAGCCCAGAGTGGCTGAGAGTATTTTAGTGAATGGTCCTGAGGAACAACAGAGCAATAAAGTACGTGGTGTGCAAGGCTCTTCTAAAATCTTGTACTCAAAACAACACAATCTCACATTGGTTTTGAAATAAATGGTACAGAACCCTCAGTTCCTAAACATAGCTCGAAGGGAACAACATACTTGTGAATATCACTGGAATTTGTTCTTGTTAATTTGTCCAGAGCTGAGAAAATTACTGTATAAATGAATCTGAGCGGGTTAGAGGATGAAGAGATTTTTCAGCAAAGATAGTATTGCAGTTACTAAGGATCATCTGAATTTACTGCAATACAATTTTCATGCACCCAGATATCTCAGTTCTGCATTAGTTCGACCCACTTCCTCCCAAGATAAACTGAAACTGATCTGATCTTAATGCTGAAATAGATTCTCCAGCATTATGCCTGGATCTTCTTTGACTTCCACTGTCTTGACCTCCTTTGTAAGTTCACCTCTGCTTCCATTGTTACCTCTGGCCCCGTGGATGACGGCAAGCCTTGTGTCCATCCCTTGTGACAGTTGCTGGTGGCAGCTGTGACACGAGCAGTAGGTACTGACCGTGCATCCAGGCCCAGATGGCAGAGGAGGAAAGCCCTGTTCTGAGGGGACAGCTNCTTGCAGAGAAGGAAAACCCTGCACATCATGAGCCAAGCCCTGTTCTGAGGGGACAGCTATCCATGGCCGCTGTGTGCAACTCCTCAGCCCAGTTTTTCCTGCAAGTCACTGGAATTCTGCTCTCCACAGACTCTACAGACTCTAAACCTGTAGGAAATTTCCAAACTTCTTGTTCATTGTTTAATCTGCCTTCCCTCTGTGGGGGTGGAATGCTTCCCCTCAGCTCATGTAGGTGCCCAGCAGAGTCATTGGACAGGAACCCGCACAGTGCAGGCTGCGACAAACCTCTGCACATGCTGAGACAAAGTTCTCAGCTTCCTTCCTGCTCTTTGCTGTCTTTTGCTTTTACAGGAGACTCTGCAGTCCTGAGAGAAATTTTGGGCGCAGACACCAAGATAAGCGTGGCCCGAGTGAGGATTTCAGGTCCATTTGCATCACAAACGCAGCATGAGAGACTTGAGAGGCTGATTTGGGTGTCCCCGGTTCTGAGCTTGGCCCACATTTTTTTATTGCTCATCACAGCCTCACTTGTTTCCATTTAATTAGGGAATGGCTCCTGTAGAGTCGTCTGACATCTTAATAGTTGTCAGGGAGCTCTGGGTTGCCTCAGACACGACGAGGGAAACCAGGTGAGGAAGGTGAGGGCTGGATCTTCCCGTGTTAACATTCCTGGGAGAGACTGGCAGTGCTGCACAAGCTCCATAGTTCCCATTCCCTGAGGGGTTTGCCCGGGGCCCTCATGTAGGAACTTGTAAGAACTGACTTTTTGTGTTCAGTCTGGTGTTCAGAGGATGTCTCCTCTCAGGTCTCCTTGCAGGATTAGTTACTGTAAGACAACTTAAAAAAAAAAGCTCCTCCCTGCCTCTTCTCCCATTCAACATATCCCATCCCTCCCACTACACCTTGTTAATCCAGATTTCCTACTGCCCTCAGATGCTGGAATGGATTCTCTGGCGGTTTTCTCTGCCCTTAGCTGAAAACATGTAATTTGGGTTTTTTTTTTAATTAAAAAATTTAAAAAAGAAGAAGAAGAAAAAAAATAAGGTAAGGAATGGAGCCTGAGGAAACAATGGCAGCTGCAATTGAGGTGCCTGGAAGAAGTTCTATGGCCTGCAGAGGAGAACCTCAAAAACACAACTTTGGGATGAGTTGTAATGGCATTATTTAGTGGGATTGCTGCAAGGACTACGTGAAATATTTTCTGTTTAAACAGCTTAACAGGTTTTTGTCTCCTACAGTATAAAGTGACCTATCCCGCTTCTTCCCCTCCTGTGGGTTTAGACTGAGTGAAATGAGGTTATTGAAGTAATGTTATTTATTGACTAACCAAGTACTAAAGTCCATGATAAGGTGGAGAGGGAAGCAGAGCTGTACTTTGATATTTATTGGATCAGGCCCTAAAGACTTGCTGCCTTGTAATTCCCATGTGTGCACGTCGCTGCCCTCTGTTTGACCAAAATGAGGGTGGATTGGGTGTTCCCAGACCCGTTCCTGCTAATAGAGAAGGAGATTCATCATCTAAGAAATAGGTTTTGGGGAAAAAAAAAAAAAAATTAAAACTGAAGCGTCCTCTTGAAGTTGCCAAGCACAAGCGTGTTTTTCTTGTTTGCAATATTCTCTTAGTGTCTGTCTGTCTGTCTGTGCTTGGGCTCTTGTGCTTGGCCCTACCAGGCACCCTCAGGAGCAAACTGATGTTTGCCACTGACTTGTGAAAGGGGAACACAAGCTGCCACCTTTTCTGTAACTCCCCCAGCATAAATTATTCCTTAATATCCAAGAGATTCATCAGTGCAGCAATAAGCTGCTGTACAGAATTAAAGCAGTGTGATTAAAGACGGTTTTCTTAAAAGAAATTCCTGCTCATTTACACGAAATTGAAGAAAAAATTTTAAAAAAATATCAGACTTCTGGAGAGTGACCAAGACTGCCAGCACAACTGGCAGCATGAACATGATCAGAATGATAGATCTGATTACGAGTGGCACTGGAGCCCACGGTCTCTCCTCGGTGTGACTCACAAATTCCCGAGTGCAGCAGAAGAGGAGTGCCTCTTCCAGCACTCCTCACTTCCCGTCTGTCTCCTAACAAGGAGATCTTCCTCCCCTCGTTTCTCCTCTGAGGCTCTTTGGTTTTTTTGTGGTCTAGAGTACGAAACTTTTATTTTCAAAGTTCTTTCGAGCCAAGCTATTGGATGAGATTTAGAGCTTTGCTTAATTAGTTCCTTTTGCCTCCTAATAGAAATTGCCAGTTCTCCCTTGCTAATACAAAATGCAAATGTTCTTCAGAAGCAAGAGGCTGCTGTGTTTCCATTGTCACTTCAGACAGGTCTGGGAACTGCCTGGTGACGAGGAATGATGGTGAAACCGAGAGGGGTCCTGGCAATTCAGGATAAATAGGGCAGGGGATTACAAACAACTCTGTCTCCACAGACAGAAATTGTTACAAATTTCACGTTTTGTTTCATAAAGCGAATGCTGAAGCCGTATGACGTGGCCCGTACAAACCTGAAATAAATAATTTGGGTTTAATGACAAGTCTGCTTTACTTGCATAAGGAATATTCAGTTACATCACCCGACAAAAATGCAGGGCTCCTGCATGCGCAGCTCCAGCTCAGGGCTGTGAGGGGCGGGTGAGGAGAAGCTGGCAAATGTTAAATATTCCTTTCAAGTGGGATGACTCCGTTCTGGGTGAAGGTGAGCACACCAGCCTGCCAGAAAGGTGTTCCGCCGTCCTCTTGACCGCCTTTTCCTCACTTTCCCCTTTGGCGAGAGTTGTTTGCCGGGGGACTCTACGGCACGCCGGTGCTGTGAGCGCTCCCCGTCCTTTGGGAAGAAGAATGCGGGATCACACCCAAAGGTGTGGGCTCGGCGCTTGTTCCACGGCGCTGGAGCAGCCTCCTCTCCTCGGGAGCAGCGCCGGCTGCGCACCGACGTGCCTGGGCGTGCAGGTTATCTCCCTGCCATTCCCCGCTGAATGGAGCTGCATTCCTTCAGATGAGCGGCGTGGCAGAGGCAACCACACCGCAGCTTAAAAGCAAATCCCAGCTCTCACGTTTAAATGCTTTGAAAGATTATTTTTTTTTTTCCTTCCTCCCATTTGATGGTGCTTTGATCTTTTATCCATTGATCTGATCTTCCTGATCAAACTATTCAGGTTTAAAGCGATGCCTTGGTTTTTTAGTGTGCTTCATCCGTGGTATCAGTGTATCTGTCCGGGGAGGATATCAGAGCTTGTCTGAGTTCTTGTGGATGCCGCACAAAACCTACCTGAACAAAAGCAGGTCTTGTGGGGTTAAGCTCTAAGTACTACAGTGATATAAAAATGGCTAGAGAATTGTTAATGCTGTACACAGCTTTTATTGTCTGTAAGTGATACAGATCCTGCCTCTGGGGTTTTAAAGTCCTTTTTTTTTTTTCCAAGGGAATACAGAGCCGCACACAATAATCTTAGGTAGGGCTCTCAGCCTGAGCCGACAGTTTAAATCTTGTTCATGTGGTCTGAACAAGATACAGTTGCTCTCTTTTGGCTGTTTGATGTCTTCTGTCAATGAGCAGCGCTGTTCTCAGAGCCACCCTGGTTCCTGCTGTAACAGAGTTGAGGTATTTCCAGACAGTGAAAATGATATTTTCCATCATACAGCCTTCACAACGAATTTTCCGGGAAAGCCAACTGAGCTTCTTTCATTTACTTTAATAGGAAATCTGGCCCCTGGATGTTGTTCTGAGATACCAGTCTGTATTTTTAGGGGTTCACTGTGTACTTTTCCATTGGCTGTATAGGATTTATGGGGAAGAGGGGCTCAGCTTTTATTTTTTTACCAACACAGGTATGCTGAAGAGAGGGAGGGCAGGAAGGGAACTCTGAGGACCTGTAGGAAGCTGTAAAAGGTGGGACTGAGTGCAGGAAGAACATCTTTAGCATGGAAAGTGAAGACATCCAGAGATCAGCTGCCTCAAAGCAGCTTCACTTTCAGACCATAACAAAGCATAAAGAACATGAATTTGACATAACTCGAGACAATAAAATATTTAACGAGCCACATCAATGTAAAGCTCATCTGCTTTCGCTGGAATGATGCTGCTCTGGCACCAGCAGGAACACCCGTGCCCGTTCCGCCTTTCTCGCCCTCATGGATATGTTCTTTGGTGTCTAATGAGTCACAGTGATTGAACTTCCTACAAAGGAAATGGCCTTTCAAAAAAGCCCCGAAGCAAAGAGGTGAGAGAGTCTGCAAAGTCACTACCCACCAGTTCAGCTTTCTGCAAAGGAAATGGGCTGATCGTGTCTTGGTGTTTAAACAGTTCCTTCTGTCCTATGAGCTGCGGCTTCCTGGATTCATCCCAGGGTCAAACGTTCAGTGCACAGGGACCAGAAATTGCACTTTGTGGCTATAAAATTGTGGTCAGGAGTTGCCCAGATGACCAAAGGAGATGATAGCTGAGGCAGTGCCTGTCATCTGCAGAAGTACCTGCCCAGAGCTTGCGATTGAGGAGCTCCACAAACGCTGTTGGGTGCAGTTTTGGCTTTTTCACAGGACGAGTTGATTTAAATCCTGACAGGCCTTCCGACATCTCCTTTGGGTTCCATTCTAAATAAAACAAGTCAGCTCTGTGGATGTAAGTGTGTTTTTGGTACCAATTCAAGGATTAACCTAAAGGAAAAAAAAAAACATTTGTTTTGGGTGGCACAAAATGAACACATGAAATGTATTAAATGAATACATGGAAATGTATGGATTGATTTTGCTCAGTCTAAAGCAGAATGTTTGCTCTGTATTCTTTTACCCAATTCTGTATTTCAGGGAATGATGAAGGGATACAATTACAGGGGCAGCTGCCAGCATCTACAAGAATGGGTATTTGGGGGGCACAGGATGTATCTTTGATAATCTATTACCTTCCTCTCCTCTCAATCCAGTCAGCTTTTGAAATCTCCCCTAAGTTTATAATTTGGGTTTTGATATAATAAAGATTTCTTTGCCAAATGAATGTCACCATCTGAGATGCCCATAACCATTGCAGAGCCACAGGATCCCCTGTGAGACATTTCTCATTTGAATATGGAAACAAATTATTGTAATGATACTGGTTTTTTACAGGATAAATATTGCCAAGCACTGCTGTCCCTTAGATTAAGTTGCCGTGCATTTGGCTCCACATAAGGGTGTTACTTCACTGGCTGATGCTCCCTCTGAACACAGGAGGTTTTAACAGCACGAGAATGGGGAAGGTGGGGCTTGGTGAAAAGATAATGGCAGGGAGGAAGTGACTTCCCAAAGGAGCTGGACGAGGGACCAAAGACACGGAGTGAGCTACAGCTTCAAACAGGCAGATGCTCTAGCAGGGCATTCTCTTACTCATTTTTTTTTCCTACAGAGGTCTCAAACCCCCTCCTCTATTTCTAATCACTGTAATTAATAGTGAGCTCCATTCCCCTCTCTCTTTAAAATAATGTCAAACTGGATCTGTGCTTTCACAACAAAACATGTCAGGGCAACGTTTCGGAGCTCAGCTTGTAATTACAAACTGAAGGAGACTCCCAGAGATTCAAACAGTTACCAGCACTAAGATCCCAGGTTTCTGTCTGCTGTGATTGCTGTTTTGGAGGGAGCTTCTTTGACCTTCTTTCTCTGAGGAAGGTATCCCCCGAAAGTTTTGGAAAGGTGAGTCTTCTGTATCCGGTGGGTAAGAAAAGGGAAAGGGAATGACAGACAATGACAGAGATACAGAATGGAGACAGCTGACAGCAGGTAAGAGGAGCAAAGAGCTTTAAGGGTTAGAGATGGAAGATAATGGAGGAGCCACCATCAGGCAGAGTCCTTTGGGAATGTACCCAGCACATGCACTTGTTGTGCAGAATGACTGAGTTAAGTGTTTTGTGTACATATTACATCTCTGTGTGTTTGTGTGTATAAAACAATTAACCCCAGCACGAGCGCTTTGGCTTCTGGAGAAGCTGCTGCTGGCGAAAAATGGAGCTTTGTCTGTCTGTGGGAAATCCTGGGGTGAGGGAAGGAAGAGTTTCGGTGCCTTCTGTCTGCTGAGGTCAGTCCATCGTAGGGCACCTAAGTGTGTTCCTGTAGTAAATATCTCACAGTTAAAGTAACTTCCACTGTTTTAAAACATGTCTTCTCCAGGGTGGCCACATGCAAGAAACACTGGGAAGACACCTGGAATGTTTGTAAGTCCTGTGCTCCTGGGAAGGGCCCTCACATCCGTCCTGTCAAGACTGAGCTCCGTGGTTCTTTCTGCATACTGATACTGCAAATTCTGTTGCTCAAGGAGTGGCATATGTGTCAAAAGAATTAAACCAGGACAGTCTCCTGAATGTGGAATTCCAGAGGAGGCACTCACTGGCCCTTCCAAAGCAAGCAAAGCAGCAACATCCTGAAACTGTTGCTTTTTCTCAGATACTTCCATTGCTTGACTGAAACTTTCCGCAGATATCTGCGCTGAAGTGCTTTGTTTGACTCAGAGCAAGCACTGTTGCTGGGCTGCTCTGAAAGCCTGAGATGGCTCTGACTTCTCCAAAAACCGTAGCAGGGGATTTGACACAAAGAGAAGACTCCATTCTCCATGAAGGAAACTGCTGCCACTTCCTCTCTGCAAACGTCCTCGCAGTGGGTGAGTGGCAGGTGCCATCATTTCATGTCATAGTTTGGTATTGAAAATGCACTCTGTTCTTCTTCTCCAAATTTACTTTTATTGCATTCGTATTTCATGTGGGACTGCTGGTTTTCCTTAAATTTGAAGGAGCTATGCTTGTATATTCCTCAGTCCTTTTTTCCTGTGTAGTTGGTCTTGTGACTAAATTTTGGACAAAGTGTGTTAAAAAATCCCCAAAACAACCATTTCCCTGTGCACTGAGGATAACTTTGAATCAATCTTTCTTCTGCCCTTGCTCGTACAGCCTGTGAGGTTTCAGTCATGTGAAGAGAGACAAATTCATGCGCTGAATTTGTAAAACTTGTAAAAAATTGCAATTAGTACCCTGGGATAAGACTGTCAAGAGATCGCAGCGTTTTTCCTTGATCCTTTCCAGTGCTTCTGGAAAATCTTTCTTGAAGTTGATGAGGCTGGGATTTATAGTGCCTCGGGTTGTGGCTCTGTGCCACGGAGTTGTCTGAACTGAGCTGGGAGATGCAGAGCTCAAAGAATAACTATTGTTGGCTGTTGTTCTTTTCTCAGTGTTGACAGCTCGCGCAGGGGAAGATGAGCTCTTCTCTCAGGAAGCTCTGGAGATTACAGATGTGATTGTGCACATCAAGTGTAGACTGGAGATTGGGTAGGAGGGAGGGAATTGTGTAACTGATGTCTGTGGCAGATGAATTTGTGCTACGGAAGACATCTGAGGGAGGAGGGGCTGGTGGTTTTTTTTGCGTTTAAAATAAATTTTAGAAAGATTATTTAGCTTAATATTTAAATCGAAACTTCATTTATTCAACACAGGGCTCATTTGCTTGAAAGGTATTTAATTTACTGTGTGCAATCATGTAGTAGAGAGCACTAAAAGTTTTGGCTGGGTTTTCACAGGACCTAATTTTGAAATTTTGGTTAAATTGTGAGATCAGTTTCGCTTTCTGTTGGCTTACAGTTTGTGCTGATAAGTATATTTTTCACTAGCTGAATATATTTATATTGTAGGTGTAATAAAAATAGCCTGTCAATGAAATAATTAATCCATGATTGGTTGTCATTATCCTACTTCTTATCTTTCTTACACATTTACTGATGTTACTTTTCCTGGAAGAGCCATCAAGCCATTAACATTATCTAAGTGTGCTTCTTTCCTTATATTGATTTGCAAGGACTTTGAAAAAGGAAAGTGCAGAAATGTAGATGTGAAATGGGTGTATTGCATCATTTGTGTGTTCTGGCGCTACAGAAGTGAGATGATCTGTTCCAGTCACTGCCATATCACACAAACTGACTGTTAAGGAACTCATTTTTTATTTGTAGGGCGATGACTCCTGGATGTGCACTACATCTTCCTGTAAGTGAGGCTCTGTCAGTGTGCAAACACGGGACAAAGTGCAAAGGAAAGGCAGAAACAGCTGGAGGGAGAGAAAGTCTGCTTTGTGCCTGGGCAGCACTTCCAGCATTCCAGTGCAAGTGGGTCTGGACCTAAACAAAAGCTGGTCTGGGCTGAGGAATCCCTTTGCAGGCTCAGAACACCCACTTGAGCCTGGCCTTGACTCCCTCATTAACTGTTTCCACGGCTCTGTTGAATTGCAGCTCAGATCTGGTTTTACCTCTGCGCTGTGGCAGACCCTGAGCCACCTGCACAGATGTGACAGTGACAGTGCTGAGCTGCTGCCTGGAGCAGCCTGTGCCTTCAGAAATGACATTTCAGCTTTTGTCAGGCCCAGGCTGCCGAATGCAACCCTTCTCTTTCCTTATTTGGGTGAGTTTATGTGCCAGAAAACTTAGGAAAGGGTGGAGCTGGAGAGTTAAACCACTGGTTCCAATAACTCCATGAAGTTAATTAAGTGCCCCTCAACTGATCATTTGGCCCCACTGTGTCACAGTTACCTGCAATCTCCTTCTGTGCTTACTCATCTTTAGTGGCTTGGAACTCTTGGCACTCTCCTGCATCTTTCTGATGTTTCATCAGCTGAGACACGTTTCAAAACCTGTTGCTTTTTTGCAGCAAAATCTTCACTTTTCTGTGTAGGCTGTACACGGATCAGGAAGCAGATTGCTATGTAAAAAGGAAATCTGAGCGGAATGCAATTAACTTCTACGTAATTTGGTTATGTATAATGTCATTAGTCCTTATTACAGCAGCATTGGGAGAGTCCAAAATCAAGGAGGGATATGGCAAATTCAGTAATCCTCTATTTTTCAAATACGCTCTGGCATGTCTAGACTCACTTTTCCCTTGTAATCTGATGAAAGAGTGTTGTGCACAGACATGCAAAATCCTGTTTGCTGAGATATGTGGTACATCAGATTAGCCTGGAGAAGCACTTGAGCTGGCCTTCAGCTGGGGCTCCACCATCTGCCTGGCTGTGAGCAGCTGCTGTCATGGCAGGGCTTGGCCTGGGCCATCTCCAGAGGTCCCTCCCAACCCAAACCACCCCGTGGCACAAGCTGAGCTGAAGAAGAGACAGGCAGGTGATATTTTGTGAATTGGCACCAGCTGTCTGACAGGAGCTTCAATTAAAGTTAGATTTCTCTGCACATCAGCTAAAAATAAAATGTGACCTGATGCTGCAGTTCTGCTGGTTCTGCACGTCCAAGGGAGTGAGGGGAGAATGGGACCTGGTTTGGGTTTGGGTTTTGCTGGTGCAGTTTGAATCCAATCTGAACAGACACACTGTTATCCCTTCAATGACTGAACTCAAACATGTCACTCTCCTCAATTTGCTGTGACATAGATAGTAGTGCTACAAAACTGCGACACCAAATCCTGAAGGTTTTGCACAGTCTCAGCTGGGAGTTGTGTTTTCAACACCTTTTTTCCTTCCTCAGTGGAGGACAAGGCTGCAGTGTGACGAACACTGAGAGCTGCTGTTTGTCCTCCCTCTTGCTGCAGAGGCAGAAATGCACAAGTGAGGTTTGCAGAATGCACAATTGTTTCCTTTGTTGGCAAGGTCAGCTTATACTAATTTATGTTAATGAGTCCACAGACTGCTGTAATTAAGATATGAATCTAAGGACACAGTACTGGGCTGCTCAGCAGGTCCAGATTCTAGTTCTGATTCTGTTACAGCCTCCTTGTTTGGCTCTTTTTGTAACTTCATTTCATCCTTGTGTTGTCCCTTATTCTGATTATAAGTGGGAACTGGTGTTCCTGCACAACAGACACTTCTCAGTCATGTTTAGGTCTTTTTTATGTGTTCTGAAATACAAATAATAATAATGCCCAACCTCAGCAATTCAGAACTGAAATAACTCTGGTGAGATCTAGAGAGTGACAAGAGTGGGTGCTGATATCAGCTGCTTGGGAACTCTTCTGCAACATGCAATCTGTAAACCACAAAGGAGTCTCAACCCTGGAGGTTTTTAATCTTGGCTGGCGGTGGCCTGGAGTAGATCTGAGGACTGACAGATCAGTGAAACCAAATCAATTCTCAGTTTGTGAAAAAGGCTGGTTCCAGACGTCCAGGCTCACGTAGAATTCTTTGATACTGTTCAAATCTTAGAAGGAAAATTGTTTGAAAGTGTTCAGTCATTGAGCATTTTTATATCACATTAAGAGGTGACAAAATTATAAGAAATTGTCCCTTTCTGTGAAGCAGAGTGCCTTGTAAAGGACGAGGAAGTGTCTTGGGGTCACTGCAGGCAGAGATAACCTTGGCTGGGGCTTGGCTCCCAAGGGCAGCTCTCAGCTCTGTCCCTTCATTCACACTCCATAAATACATCTCCTGCCCCTGGTGGAGGGCAGGGATTTGGGAATCGTGTGTGGCACAAGGTACCTGGAGGATGTCTGGCTCCTGGCTGCCAGCAAAGGGCAGAGCAGGAGGCTCAGGCTTAGGGGTCCAGAATGAACCGCTGGAGCCCAGGACCTTGAACTTCATTATGACTCAGCTTAAGTGTCTGGTCTTTCAGCTGATGTGACTCAGATTCCTTTTTCCTGCCTTTGAGAAATGTATAATGGAATGTATATTTGTTTCCTCGATGATTTTAGTTTGAATCAAGTGAACTTTTCAAGCCTTGCCATTTAGCCCAAATGGATCCAGCAGATAATGAAAATCTCTAAGACTTCCTAGATTGTCTTCTTTCTTATTTTTTTTTTTTTGGTTGGGATTTTTGTTTGCCTGTTGTTTTGGTAAAGTGCGTTGTAATGTAATTTTTGGAGGCTCTCTGCCAAGATGCCTAAAGGTGTTTAGTCTCCTAACTCCTATTCAGGCTCAGACATTCCTGCTGCAATCTTTTGGAAGGTAGGAGCCTAAATACCAATGAATTGACACCTGCTCTGGAGCAGGGAGGCATCTGCTTTGTCTCCAGCTCACACAGCCTCTGCCCTTGGTGGTGATTTTCTTTTAGAATCAGGAAATACTAATAACCAGCTGTCTTTGTCTCAGTGGAGGTTTGCTAGGATAAATGTTCAGGGGGTTGTAAATCTGACACGAAAAGCAATGAGCGCCACAAAGATGCTTCTGACAGAGCTCTGCTTTGTTGGTCCTTCTCTGTGGTCTGGAGGAATATTGCAGTTTGGCCTCACCTTTCTTTGCTCTGCTCTAGTGAATCATGAGGCCGTAATAAAAAGGGGAGCGTTACCTGGATACTCAATTTATGTGGCAGCTCTGCTTCTCCTGTAAAAGTTAACTGGGGAAAACTGAGATAAAAGGCACTGACTGAACTCTGTTGCAGAATCAGTGTGTTTTTTTCTGGATTAGAAACTCAATCACCTGAATGTTACCATCTGTTTCTTCTTTCTTCTCCTCTGCCCCCTCAAGTGTTCCTGGCCAATCTCATGTATCTGCTGCTGCCTGTACAGATTTTGGGCGTGTTTAGTGGGAAATGGGACAAATCCAGCAGAACAAACAGCACCGAGTGCGCTCCAGTCCTCATTCAGGACATCGCTCACGCACTGGGCTGTGTCGTGGTTGCCATCTACTGGGTGAACGTGTGCTCGTGGTCACACACTCTCCACCCTGCCAGAACCCAGGGCTGGGAAGTTTCGGCTGCCTCAGAACCAGCTGAGAGCCGCTGTTCCCGGAGCTCTTGTACCTGGGGTCCCTTGGGGGTTATTAACCAGGGTAACTACTGCTTGAAACCACTGCTCCTTGCAAGGCAGAATAAAACTTCTGATGGATGTACCTGGTAGCAAAGAAGTTACCCTGGTTTGAACCTAATGACGGTGAAATAGGTAAAAATCATGCTCAGTCAGATGGTTAGGGTAAGTACAGTATATTTAGAGGTAGTAAACCAACTTATGCATTGACTGAACCAGTGCTGGCGCAATTAAAAATAAGGTCTTTATAATGCTGTGAGAGGAAAAATATGTTCCTCTCATTCATTCATGTGAGTGCTCAGCCTGTGTGCTGTCAGAGATGGGAGGGGAGGAAATCCAATATTTTTTAACGATGTGCAACGATATTGGCATTATCTGTGGGAAGTTCTGGAGATGCTGCCATTAGCTGTGAATAAGCCTGTCAGTCAGAGCCACTCAGGGGGATGCTGCTCTGGGAGGCTCTGTAAACAAGAGCTGAGTCTCTCCCTCTTACACTTTCTCACAAGCAAATTATTTGTACCTGCTGATGGCTCTGGCAAACTCAATTTCCCTGTAAAGCCAGGGAATGCAGGTACAGCCGAGTGACTACTGGCCCCTGTGTCTTACAGCATGACTGGCTTTGGTTTGCATTTGGAGTTTGGGAAATGGTTTTTTAAAATCCAGGCAGTCCCTGACTGTGATACTGCGAACCTCCCTGGCTTTTGGTGTTCCTCACCTCCCCAAACATTTCAATGCCCTTCATCTCCAAGCAGTTTTCTATTTATCTTCGCATCAGAATCTTATCTGTCAGTTTGATCTGAGGTTAAATGCTTCATCAGAGAGAGGAATGCTTTGTTTCTCGAGAGAACAAATAACTCCAGTTGTCTTCTGAAGCAAACCATCGTGGTTTTCTGCAGTTATCAAACTATGAGGAAGCAGTTGATGCGTGGCTGCTGCCATCTCCCAGGCAAATCCAGGATCCTTCAGCTGCATTTCGGGCTCTGTAGAGAAGAAATGAGAATATTCCTGAACTCATGATCTCAGAAGAACAAACCATGAGTTAAGCCTGTGTGGCCACTGTGAAAAGAAGCTGTTCTATTATGGCCCTTTTATGCTGAAAATGCTCTGCACGAAATAGAAGAGCTGGGAACAGTTTAGAGAAGAGTGAGTGAGATTATTTTTGACAATATCAGAGCCACTGATATTTCCCTGAAGTAATAATCTTTTTCCCTGCTGAAATGCTGAAGTTCCAGGTAATTGGCTCAGTGAAGAAGACAAAAGATTTTAAACCTGTTTAGAGACTACTCTAACCCCCTTAACCGGTGTCTTTCTTACTGAACTGAAAGGGGGGATGTTGATTCCCAGTAGGCCAGCGGAATTTGTGATTGGACCTAGGCAAGAAAAAGCTCGAGGTTTGTGTCACACTGAATGAACTGTGTGTTGACATGTGCAGGTACTTAGAACGTGTGGGACCATCAGAGAAACTCAGAGGAAAGTCATTCCATGGGAGTGTGCTCCAGCGCCAGGCAAGTCTTTGGAATAGTGGCAGATGCAGGAGCTGGGCTGCTGTCAAGACAATGCTCAAACATCAAGAAATGAAGCTTAATGAAAGTTCAAAATGCTCATTTGCTAGGATTAAATATGAAAATAGAAATATGTTAAAAGCACCAGCATTCAGATCCACGATCGCAGAACAGGTTTTGTCCTCATTTACCAGCAGAAAAAAGGAATAGATGGACTACAAAGTGCTGTTTGAAGTAGAGGAAGAAAAAAAAAGGTTTGTGCTTAATCCTGCCTGCTGTTCTCTGGAGGAAAATGGTTAGTGAGGAAAGTCTAGTTAATTTGACTCGTTTTTCTCATAGAGCTCTGAGTAAAAATTTGCATCAGAGAGGTTTTACTGTGGGCAGGGATTAAAAAGTTAAAACTCTCTCAAGAGATGCAAATATCTACAGAGTTCTGTATGTACATACATACATATATACATATATTCATATATTTTGATATATATAATAGTTCTCCCAGGAAAACACTAAACTTGGGGAAACCTCTGCAGACCTGGCTGAGTGTGGAACTGGCTGTGATGTTACTAAGCTGTGTTTCTCTTTTAGAACAGGTGGTTGAGAAAGCGAAGCAAGATCATTTGTTCTTACCTGACTGAAAATTCACTGCAGAGGAAGGAACAGGATTCTGTTCTGTTACCTTGAAAATTGAAGTGTTTGGGGATGAAGGCAGTATACACAGGTGCATCCACATTTCATTCTTCTAGCGGCAGTGGATTTGGTTTCGTTGCAAATAGTTCTGTTCAGTTTTGAATGTTCAGGGTTAGAGGTGTTAAATGCTCTACCTGAAGAGGCAGCAAGCATTAGCTGGAGGAGAATAAATCCCTGTTAGAGACCTCTGTAAGTTTTCGAAGCTGTAGGGACTGGGGAACAAAGTAAACTTTAAAAGTTCATAGGATTTATGACCCTTAGCCCCTCTGGCATAATTGAACAGGGGCAGCTCGTGTGGTTGTAGGAAATCATGGCTGTGGTGGTGTCCTGCTGTAGTTCCCAGTTAAGCAGTGGAAGAGAAAAGCAGAGGAAACCTTAAAAGAAGGAACATGAGCATTAAACAGCTGTCAGAGAGAATCCCCTGTTGCCTTGGAGGAGCAAACATTTCAGTGTCAACTGACAGGAGACGCAGCAGGAAGGAGCTGTCAGTCAGCGAAGAGTTAATTGCTCCAGCAAAAAGTAGTTTAGATAAAATCCTACCTCTCCTCTCTCCCCCGCTTCCTCCTCGGTGTTGTGTGGAGGAAAGGAGCCTGCACATCACAAACCCGACAGTGATTCCTCAGTGCCTGAGCTAATAAACGGGATGAAACTCAAACTGCCTTCTCACACGGACACACAGAGAGAGACTTGCAGAAGAGGGAGCAAGACGGAGGGAAAATGCAGAGAATTTTTACTTCCTAACGTAGGCAATTGAGAAAAACACTCTTATCTCTACAAGACGATGGATTTAGGAAGCCCATCGCAGAAACACAGTAGGTGGATTTATTATTTTTTACTGCATCCACTAGAATTTTTTGCTAGAAGAGAAATTGTACTTGTGCTCGTGGGCTCAGTTGTTGTTCAGTGGTACTTTCATAACATCACATTACTCTTTTCTTTTCCTCACTTGCTCAGAGGTGTTCAGCCATTTGACCCTGTTTGTTAGAGGACAATATTTTTTTAGATCTTACCAGCTCACTGTCATTTCAAAAGACCTTTTATCTTTAAGAAGGCATGTTTTATTAATTACGGCCATAGTACCTAGATAAATACAAAGACTGCTAAGTAAATGAAAATCCTTTCCACTTACAGCATATGAAACATGTATTGCTTCGGAGAAACCGTAATGCTAAGGACAGAGCAATTCCCAATTCTCTGAATGAATTGTTTACCCCAGAGCAGTTTCAGTAGCTGCAGACATTGCGTTTGAGTGTGCCTTGCAAAGTTTACTGATGGAGGAAGGGAAGGTTGGCTTTTAAGCAACAAACTCCACCACAATGCACTGTGCTAAACCCTGCCCATCATTTCTTCATGTCGTTACTCACCACTGTGTGTATAGAATGATTTCTGCTGCCACACAATGCCCGTGTTCCTTCTCTCAGTGATTATACAGGAGTTCTGCTGGTGAGGATTATGCTGATCAGGTTTGATTGTGCAGTCACCTTATCTTTACCTGTGGTACATGGTTCATGAAAGCCGTTCCCACGTGCAGTTCTCAGACGGTTCTGCAGTGCTGTGTGTTCCTGGGGCTCTGTACACGCATTTGGCAGGTGCATGTCTCATGGCAAAGTGTGTTTGTGCAGGGGGGGCTGTGCCTCGGTGTGTGTCTGCTTCAGGATCACGCTGCTGCATCTCTAATGATGGTTGTAACACTTCAGGTACCCTGGGTGATGAGCCCTTTGGAGGAGATAATTAATCAAGTAAATGACTGACAAGTAAATTACAGCCAGCACTCGGAATGCATCTCACTGTTAGAGGCACCTGCAGGCATTCAGGTGCTGTGCAAGCCAGGTCCTCTATTCTGCATTTTCCTTCTCTCTGTGGGCTTTATATAACCTTCCCCACTCATCTCACATGCATTTGCACAGTCCTACTGAGATGATTAATCCTCAGCTGGAAGAGGTTTTTTAATAGCACAAGTACCAGATATTAGATTCAAGCTTCTTACAGACAGTGTAGGGATAAAGTCTGGATTCTCTGCACGGCGAATCGTGGTTGTGACGTCCTGTAAATGTGGCTGTGATATCAGAGAGACTTTGCCAGTGACTATCACCAGAGGGTCTCTGAGCTCTTCACCGTCTGGTTCAGAGCCCGGTTTGCTTTCTTGCCCTGAGTTCAGGTGACTGGACAGGCTGCGCTCTGAGCAGTTTGCTGTCTGCTTCTCAGCAAAGTTGGGAACTGACTGCAAGCACCATGCAAGATGTGCAGACTTCCTACCTTGGTCAGAATAAAGTTTAAAGCAATAATAAAAGTTAGAATCGTGAGGGGGTTGTGAAGATTCCGTGCTTCCTTTTTGTTGTGAAAGGTGCAGCATAAGCAGGTAATTTAGGGACAGGAGGCAATGCAGTGACAGACCGTGCCGTTCATTTTTATTGCAGAGAAATAGCTGTTCTATCCATCTCCAGCCCCTGAACAGGGGATGCTTATCTCGATGGATGAGATGCACTTACTTGTGAGGAGTGAGGAGGCTCGGTCAAGTCCCTGGGAGGCACTGCCTGGATTGGCACAGCTTTTTGTGTCTAAGACTGGTAGTTCACGCTGTGCACTGAATCCTTGCGCCCTTCTAGCCGGTGGGGTATTTGCAGGTCTGTTCGCAGCTTCTGTGAGGATCGAACAGCCGCTGTTTGTGCTGCTCTGGGTTTCCCCTCCTGCTCGGGGCCGGTCCCAGCGCTGCCGCATCCCGGAGCTCTCGGTGCCGCGGCTCCGTGCGCCCGCAGCGCATCCCGGCGGCGGCGAGGGACAACCGCGGCCCTGGGGGAGGCGACTGTCCCCTCCCGAGCGCCGCTTCTGAGGCCACACCGAGCGCTGTTTCCAGCTGGGGCTCCTCAGAACACGGTGATGCTTCCAGCTTGAGATCCAGCAGCGCTTGGTCCTAAGTTACGGTTCTGGAGCGTGTGATGCTCAAGCTTATTATGAACTTAGAAACTTCTTCAGCAGCCCTTCTTCACCTTTCTTCTTATTTGCAGGCTTTGTATTTTCAAATGGCATCAGTCCCTCTGACCGAGAACTCTGTTAGTGAGAATTAACAACGTATTTCTGGGGAGAATTATCAATTTACTTGTGACCTTCACTCCCAGTTCAGACTGACACAAGATAGCAGAGACCTTTGATACCCGTGTGCTCCTGGCAAGCTTTTCATTTGGTGTTTCGTCCTTTCCCCGTGTTTCTGGGCCAGCTTTCATGCCATGCCCCTGCTGTTCAGCCATTCATGTTCATAAGAGGCTAGTTCTAACCCTCTTAAAAAATAAAACCGAGCTGAGGTCAAGCCTGGCAGTACAGCTTTGATGCTTGCTGCTGCGGCGGAGAATTCAAAGTTTAGTCCCCCACAGTTCTCTCCCCTCGGAGCAGTCTCTTCATTTATTCATACATTATTAACTGGTGATTTGAGTAACAGATGTGTACGGGGGGGGCATCCATAATTTATGACAAGGATGAACAAACCGTGGCCTGTGGACAGTCAGGACAGGCTGAATTCCCTGCGCTGGTGGGGGCAGGGGTTTTCCTTAAAGAGAGACAGGAGTGTTTCATGCACTGAGGCCTTTGGGCACCTGGGAGTAAAATTAACTTTGAGTGAAAATTCTGACCCTGAGAATTTCCAAGGGCCGTGCCTGAGAGGGCAGAGCAAACATAAAGTGGGCTCAGGGTATCTGTGCTAAGATGTCTTCACTAAGAACAGTGAAGCTGCTGCTTGCAGGTTGATTTTTTTGCTGCTCAGACTGGCTAATCAGATAAACTGAGTTCTGTGCTTTCATTTAATCAGTGGCAAATAGCTAAAAGGGGTGACTGTAATTGGAATTCAGCAGTGACAGGCAGAGATATGTGCAGAGAATTGACTTGCAGCAATCTCCCGTGCTGAGGCAGGGACTGCAGCACCTCTGTGCTGTTTGTAGGACAGCCCTGGGATGTGACAAGGCCTCAACTTGTGTCTCTTGGACCCTCTTATTTGGTCTGTTGGGTCTTGGGTCGGGTTTATGGGATTTTTCTGTCTCCAGCCCATCATTTAACTTCAAGACTCAGGTCCAGAATTTTTTTTATACCAAACATCTTAACTAGAGGTGGCTTGGGCACCTCTAGTTAATGAAATCACTTACTTTG
This sequence comes from Sinosuthora webbiana, assembly GCA_013397395.1. Taxonomy (NCBI): domain Eukaryota; kingdom Metazoa; phylum Chordata; class Aves; order Passeriformes; family Sylviidae; genus Sinosuthora; species Sinosuthora webbiana. Next base: position 248,244 of record VXBN01011446.1, read on the forward strand.
GATCTGTGCAGTTTCACCAAATGGGAAATGCTTTGTAGAATAGATTTTTTTTTAGATTTGTTTCTCATGTCAGATTAAAAAGAAAAAAAAGTATTTCACGGAAGGTTCAAACAAACCTATTTTTTTCAGTTTTAGAACAAAATGTGCAGATTTTTTCATTGTTTTAAACCATCTCATCTCAATTTATATATATATATCTATCTAATCTATACTACATACTACCAGGTACATCTAATCTATACTCAATATATATAGGTAATATATACTATATACCATCTCGTGTGCTTTTTATGCCAGTAACTATTGATGAACCAAAACATGTTGATTCAAAATACATGAATTATTTTGGGAGCTTTCCTTTGTAGAAATCCTGAAAGAAAAGCTTCCCATTTCTTTTCACAATCCTCCACTGCAACTCTGCCCCACTGATGCTTCCAACACCTGAAAGAAATCTAAGCAAATACAGTTGTCATAAGACATGAACTGTGGCTTGTAATAGGAGTAGAATAAATATAATTGCTAAAAGAAGCAAAGAGACTTTTGGAACAGACCCTTCCAGTCCCATATGTTTTAATTCCGCCGGTGCCAGCCTGCATTTGTGTCATGGCTGAGTCTTTGGTTCCTTCACGAGGTGATCCAAAGGAAGACTTTGGCACCCTTAGCGGTGCTTGGAAAGAAACTTGAGTTTTATCCTTGAGTCTCTTCCATTTCTAAGTTCAAGCCCATCTGTGAAAGCCCAGCATTCTGGGTTAGGACTTCTGAGCACAGGTCTGTTATAATAGCCTGATATTTTTGTGCAGAACAAACGGCAATGGTGGCACTGAACTGACTGAGGCACAGTCAGTTCTTTCGCTGTTGGGTTTCATTAATAAACAGCGAAGATCGAAATGTCACTTTTCATGGTGTTCTCACGGCAGCGTTTGTGTCAAAACCACCACGTCTGGACAATCCAGCTCAGGAACTGGAGCAATCCTGGCTCTATCCACGCCCAGCGCGTGGCACAGCAGCTCCCTGCGGTGAGGAATGTTTTACATCCCAGAGAAGGACACGACACACTCCCTGAGCAGGGCATTACCTGGTACCTGAGCACCAAAAAAGCCACAGCTGAGGGGAGAAAATCAGTGAGCAGGGGCTTGCAGCCCCCCCAGAGGCTGTGTGAGAGCCCAGCAGGAGCAGCCTGGAACAGGGAACGAGCCTGGGACTCCAGGGAGAGCCTTGGGGAGAAGATGTCGTGGAGCTGCCCTGGGGATGACAGGGCACATGAATGCACCTCCTTTTTACCACAAAATGGACTAGGTATTTTGTAATAGTCTCTGACTGACAGCTGGGAGAAGGGGGATGAAAGGGAAGGTAGGTGAACTAGCTTGCAGGTATGAAACAGAGCTCAGGATTTTAGCTGTGTAACGCGGTTTAAATTCCACATCTCTCTGCATCTTGCAGAGAAACCTAATTTTTTTAAATCTCCACAGGCTTCTCGGAGACAGAAGAGGCTAATTTTAGAAATGTGGCAGCTCGTCTTCTTCCCCACCCCCTTCCATTTGCTGCCAGAATGCTTAACAATCCAGTAAACAAGCCGTAGGAAAAAGGGGAATAACCTCAAGACCTGAGGTTGGTGTCGTCCTCCTGTCCATGGCATTTCTGGGGAAGGATTTGCCCCCTGCCCGTGGGTCTCGAGTTTGAAACCGATTTAAAAATAGAAGAGTAACAGTTGAACTGACGGTGAAAAGAAGTATTTAAAGGTGCAGTAATCGTGGCTGGCAGCCCCTTTGCTGACCTGATTAATTCTGCACCAGTACTCAGGGTAGTCTAAATGAAAGCATTGCATAAGGAGAGTGCTGGGAAGTGAAAGATCAAGCCTGAAAATTTCACGTAGAACTTGGATATCTCATTTTTGGTTTCTCTACACACCGAAAACCTGACACAGAAATCTTGTTGTCTGCTGTGGGAGCTTGTTCTAATTACAAAATACAAAGTACACTACAAAAAGGTCTGATTTGAGATACCTTTTTACTGTGCAGAAAGGTGAGTTAGCTCCTCTTAATGAGTACCCAGAGTCCTAATTAGTGCAGATAGTGAACAACAATTTTCACACTCTATACTGATCTTCTTCTATTGCTGCATCTTCATCCTCTGCTTCAATCTTGCATGGGCAAACAAAGTTTGGACAGTGTTTATCCAAACCCAAATGCATTAGAGCTGCAACCATCTAATTATCAGGCCTTAGAGTGCAAATCGTTTTGTCCTCATTTTGGCAACAGGTGGAGTGATCTGAGCGTGTTGGGTAGAATTTTCACGATGAAACTTTTTTATTTAAGAGCTTCTGATGTAAAGCGCCCCAAATTCCTTTGGCTTAAAAAGACCCAGCACTTCTCCACTGTTGTTATGGAAGTCTTTTATTGTACCTGCTCTTGTGGGCACTTTACACAATCACATACTAATTTTAAACATTTCCCACTAAACATAGGGAAACGTTTAAAATTAGACATTAATTGCTGCTTCAGAGCATCTGCTAGACTGAAAGTTTTGTGTTAGACCTACACAAGACACACGTGTGTGTTCAGTCTAGAGAATCTGCTATTTTTAAAGTAGGAAATGTGAGGCAGTGAAGTGTTCATTACATTCGGAACACGTGGATAATAAATCTGCTTAAATTTAACATGCATCATAATTTCGAACACCCTCGAGTGTCTGGAAAGTTTAACAAAGCATGAATGCCTCATCCACTTTGTGCCTGCACAGAGCAATGCATTTATCTTTTCCAATTTATGTGGGACAATGGAGCAGAGTGCAGCACAGCTGTTTTCTATGGATGTAAGCATATGTGTCTTCTATTACTAATTAGTAATCGATTCCACCCCACTGTGCGTTTTTCATGGCTCAACTGCCTGGGAACTGTGTCTGTGCTCAGAAATCCATGTCACAGTTGTGACTGAATGAATTGCAAGTTTTGATTTTGGGAGAGAATCAGCTCAGGAGATTTTGTCACATGTGTCAGAGTGCTGTCTGCGGAAAAATGAAATGATTAATTTCTTTCTTGGCTCCATTCCCGCCTTGGGGATCTCGTATCTTGTCCCCAGCACACACCAAAGATGTGAATCACCCTGAAGCAGGTTATTATCTGTTCCTAGGGGCAAGCCATGTACTTCAGGCAGCCATGATTCTCTTCTGCTTGTGGTTGTTTTGTGCCTTTTCCACAGCTCTCCCACAGCGCTGACACCGGATTCTCAGAGGCAGCAGAGCTTTGCAGACAATGGGCTGCAGGGTGGAAATATGTCAAAAGCAGTAGCAGGACCAGGAGCAGGGAGCTGTGAGCAGGCTCCCTCCACTACTAACAGCAGAAACATGGAATAAAGCAACTGTGCTGGGCTGCACTCAAGCAAGAATATTGAGGCATTTCTATTTTTGAGGGGAGAAAAAAAGATCGCGTGGAGAAACAGAAAGGGATCTGAGGTAATTTAACATTAATCTTTGTGAGCTGTGTCTCTGTTGCCTGGATGCATCTGAGATAACCAGACCCGCTGGAGTAACTCACTGTTTAGCACCTCACTGGAGAAGTTGCCAAAACTAACTAGAAAAGACAGGGAAAGTATTGTGAGGGAAGAACTACAGTCCCAGGGAAGGGAAATGATCTCCAGGATCGCACTTCAAGCACAACTCCTTCCTAGGACACCTGGCAGATCTACCTGCCCTAAGGTGTCCAGTTCCCGAGGGCAGGTGGGTGTTTGCCCGACAGAATTCCTACACAGAATGTGCAGGAAGGCTGCACAGAATCCCTACACTTGGGAAACAGCTCTGGCTGCAGGCGAGGCACTGCCAGAGCCATGCACTCACTCTGCAAGGCAGCGTTCACTGGCGCCTGTGGGCTCTTGTAGTTTGTAATGATACAATGAGAGCAATTGTACAGCAAGATACAACACAGAGTTCGACTTCTCAGTTGTAAAACTTGGAGGGACAAAGAGGAGCAGCAAGCCAAGGGATTTTTACGTTTTTCTTTTAGTGATCTGAAAAGAAGTAGCAGGAATTCCAGCAGCAAACACATCTGTGTGTCTGCAGCTGTCACTGCAGCACCTCCGGATTTTATCACCTGCACGCAGTGTAAACTACTTACTGAAGTGTTTTTGTTTAAACAGAGCGGTCCAGCCCATGATCTTTCCCTCATTTTCAGATTGTTAGTCAGAAGTTTGAGCGCTTGTTTATAAAACACTGCAGGAAATAGAAGTGCTGCAGAGAGGCTCCTGGTGTGTGGAGCTGGGGTTGTGGTGCTGTGGACTGTTCTTTTCTCACTGGAGTGGTTGAGAACTCAGGACTAGTTCAGTCTGGTTGGTAGCTGAGCTTTACTTCTAAAGGCTTTCTATGACCCCAAGATCTATTTGAAACTGTTTTTACCTCCTTTCATTACTGCCTTTCCCCCTTCTCTGCTAAACACAAGCATCTTCCCACCTTATGTAACTCAGATTTTCTTGGAAGAATGTGTGTACCCTGAAAACCTCAAACAGCCAAGATGATTTATGGGTCTATAAGAAAATAGGCCACCAAAACGCTTCAGTCCTTCCAATCTCCAAATCAGAAAAAAGATCTAAGACCGAAATAATAAGGATTGTAAATGTTGTTTATTCCGAAACTGTGTGGCGAAAAAATCAGGTTAAACCAGCTTAGTTCAAACAACTTTCTCAGTGTTCTCTTTCCTCTGGTGTTCAACAGAAGTTTGGGAGAAGGGGGATGAAAGGGAGAACCAAAGGAATGGTTGATATGTCTGAGAGCCAAAGGAATGGTTGTTATCTCTGTGTCATAAACAGGCTGGTGAGCCCCAGGGAGGTGAGCTAGTCAGTGGCAGAGGGTTTCAGGAGCAGGTACAATTCAGCTGATAAGTTTTGATTCCTGTCCTGCTGTCAGACACGTGACAGGATGTGAGCCCGTAGCACTGGACACGTGAAGGACATCACCTTTGCTCCTCTGCCTGAGGAGAAGCAGAAGGCAATGGACAGCACACAGAACCACAGTGTCTGATTTTATTACAGAAAGAGTCACAGAACTTATTTATGCAAAGCAGCTCCTTGGTATTTACAGCACATTCAATGCCAGTCATTTTGCCCTCTATTTGAGTTGACAATGGAGAAGTTATTACTTGCAAGCTGTGAGAGTTTTGATTGCAGCCTTCAAGTCAATTTTTGTTTTCGTTGAACAGACTGTCGGTGGTTGTTTTGTACTGTTTCTATCCCACAAAGATAATTTTATTTGGAGAAACCTATCTTGTATACAGTGTGCTGGGCCTCTTCACCTTTCCCCTGTAGAAAGGACATGGGAAGGTATAAAGGGGACCTAGGGAGAATTTCAAATTACAAAGACAAAACTATTGCTGCACCAGATTGTGCAATCCCATGGCATCATCTGATGCAGGGCTGGAAATTGATCATCCTGCTGGATGTTGAATTTATTGTTGACTCAGGATGAAATGTATGGAAGGATATTAGAGTTTTCTAATCTGGTAGCGTTCGTCTCGGTTACTGTCTGTAAACATTTCGCAATAAAACCTTCATTTGAAACTTCCCAACTCTTCATGTGTTGAAAGAATGGTGATTTTGTTCTGTGTCTTGCCACCTGCTGTTCTCTTCTGTGGTAAAGTACATTGGTAACTATGGGAACAAAAACTTAAGAACAGACACCCACATGTGTTGAAGTTGATTTATAGAAGGTCTTGAAGTGATGCCACGGATTGGGAGGGATGGAACTCTCTGGATGGAGTTTGATGGCTTTCAACGAGGGCTCAGTGTTCGACTCTCAGAAGTCATTTAGAACGTCCCTGGCGTCGTGGATGTTCCATTCTCCACTTAACCGTGGTGTGACGTGGTGGTGCTGCGTTTCCCAGCTGGCTCCTTCTGTCCCCAGCAGTGCTGACGCTCCTCCGCTGCGCCGGGCGACAAGATCTCTGTTATTTCTGTCAGGAAATGGGTCTTAGAATGGGATAAAATGTGGCAGCCGGAGCCTTGGGATGGAGGATGTATGTGTAGGTGCATGTGTAGCCAATTTATAATGTGGCCTTACAGTGTGTGCCACGGTGACCTGACAAAGCTGTGCTATCAGTTGAAGCTCGGGTGCTTTGTGCTGTTTCTCTGGAAGTGCCCTGCTCCTTTCCCAGGCAGCAGGGATGGTGCTGTGACTGTGGCAGAGGTCTGGGATAGCTCAGGATCCTCGATGGGCAGTGCAGCCACACAGCAAGGGCAGATCTTTGTCAGGTCATGGCTCAGCTCTTCAAACCAGGGTCAGCTGCTCAGCGGCATCACTCTGGGCTTCTTCTGCTCATCTTGGAAAGTGGGAAATTGAGAGGATTCCTGGCCCCTTTTAGTCCCTTCTTAGGACTTAAATCTTTGTGATGTGACAGCACCACACCACCAGGCACTCTTCTGCTCTGGTTGGTAGAGCTGGAGAGCTGGGAATGGAGGATGAAGGAATTAGGGCATGCTATGCTGTGTGGAATATGGAACTGACAACGGCGTAGGTTTGCTCCATGCCAGCACTGCGCTCTCCCAACTGGAGTGCTGGTGACCTTTCCCAGTCACATATGAACTTCTGGTGTGAATCAGAGTCCACAAGAGCCAGATAAAAGTTCACCATCGATTTCAAGAGTCAGCAGATTGTCTTTGCTCAGAGAAGTTTCCTGGTTTAGACTAGACATTACTTGGCATAGGAGAATCTTTTCATGTAAAATGCTTTGGTCTCGATGATAGCACAGTCTGTGTTCTCTTTATTTCAAAAAATTTGCATGTGTTGTGAAGGCATTCAAATGTTCCTCTGACGTTTGTTCCGTGACCCTGTTCTAACTGCACAGCAAGAAACTCCCAGAGAAACAAAACATTTCATTTTATGAAATTGATATCTTACAGTAATTAGGTACTGAGTCTGAATCTCTAATGGTCTCAGATGGGACTATATTTTTCTTTCTAAAGAATGCATAACCTGGTGAAGCAGCAAGCTTTGCTCCATTTGAGGGGGTAATTAGTGATTTAGATGATCATCCTTAGCTGTTATCTTTAAATTTGCTCTGTCTCATGATCAGGTTGTGAGGAAAAGGTGGTGTTGAATTGGAGGTTAATCTCCAGCAATGAATTTAGCCTACCCTGCACAGTGAAGATTTCCTGCCCTGGGATTCCCCAGAGGAGTTTTCTGACAGGCATTTTCTGGGCTTCAGCATGTGCCCATCTTCTCCCCTCTGATACGAGGCAGAGATTTGTTGGTGACCTGCACTTGCCAACAGGAAATAAGAACAGGAATGAGAGTTACTTTTAGGATAAACCCGGCACATTCTCGGCAGTGTTCGCCCTGATTAGCCTGTGTCAAAGCACAGTGGCTGCAAGAGGAGTTACCCAAATGTAATGTGGTGTAAATACACGAGGCCCCAGAGGCTCCTGCACTGAGTGCTCCAGCGTGGGTTGCTCAGGAGATGAGACCTCGGGGGACGCAGCTAGTGCTGAAAGCCACTAAGCAAATAGGATAATGTTTTATTGAAAGTAAACTTGAGCCAAATCCTGGAGTCATTCCTTGGATGGCGAGGACCATGGGATTCATGCCTAAATGAAAACTGTAGAGGGCTGTGTCACGTCTTGCAAAGATCTTGATCTTTCTGCAGTAGTGACTGATGTCTAAAACGCAAAGATGATGTAGGGTGGAAACAGCAGGACAATCCAGCTGCAGCAGCTGGGAGCTATGAACAGGAGTCAACATTCCCAGTGTGGAGAGCCCCGAGTGGGGTGGGACAAAGGTGACTCTGGGAGCATTGCACAGCACCTCCTGTGCTGAAGTAGGTCAGGATGGGGAGGCACAAGGCAAGAGGGCAACGTCAAACAGCACAAAGAGATCGGCTTCAGTTCCTGCAGTCAGGTGGGGACAGGATCCAGAGCAGCACGGCCTGATGGAGCTGTGTGGGGTCACTGCCTGCAGGGCTCCGTGGCAGACCTGCCCTGGCTGTTGGGCAGGATACTGTGACCCTGCTTACCCAGCATCACTTTCCTTTCCTAGAGGGGAGACAAACTTTTCCCCAATCCTTTATCGTTCCCGTTTAATTAGATTTCAAGTCCTCAGAGGAACAAAGTGTTTTATCCTGTGTATTTCAGTGGCATGTAGGAGGGGCAGGAACTATTCCTGGCTGGAATTTTTAGGCAGCACCCTCATACAAAGATGCTGAAATTCTTCCCCAGGATTTAGACAGAACTCAGAGGTCTGTGTCTGTGTTTTTCTGCTTTGTGCTTTGGGACACAGACTACAATAATGTGCATTGTTTCCTTGCCATATCCCATTAATTCTGCATTAATATTTCCTTGCAAGTTGAAAAGGTGGGAAATATATCATCTTTGCCAAGAAAAGAACGAGAAAGAAATCCAAAGAGAACAGCTTGCCTATTTTTATCAGTAGCTGTAGACTTGCTTTCTAAACTTAAGCAAGTCTGGGAGGATCCCAAAACAATGTGTAGGATGCTGAATGGACACAGGGGAGGCATTAACATAAAAAAGAGGTTGGTTTGTTTGGTTTTTTTTTTTTCCCCTTCTTAAATGAAGCAGCACCTCACTGACGTTTTGCTGCCTACTGCAACACATCCCAGAGGAATTAAAAGTTAATTATCCTCTGTGCTTCTTTGCTGACATCCACAAGTTTTCCCTTCAGCTCTTTCCCGGCGGCGTAGAGCAAAAAAGACATCCCCACGTCCTGCCCGAGAGCAGGGAGGCAAAGAGTTAACCAACAGTTATCCCAGGTGGCTGAACACTTGAGTCGCAGGGAAAGGCTGGGAGCATTCATTGAGCTCCTGCGCTGGTTTCTACCTGCCAGCAGCTCCTGATGCGCTCCTGCACAGGGAATAGAGGATGAGCCTGCTCAGAGCACGGGCAGCAGGCATCCCTGGGAGCCCTCGGATGCTGCAGTGAGACCAACGGGCAGTGCTCTTCTCCTCCTTTCTTTAAAAGGGTCTTTTGAAAGATCAGGGATGTGCATATGGTCTTTGCTGCTTCCCCTGGTGTTTTCACTTGAACCTCTCACTGGAATATGGATGATGCAAGCACAATTAAATGCCTCAGCCCGGAAAAAGGTAAGGGGAAAACGTTTATTTTAACCCCCTTTCTGAGGGAAATTAGTTTTGCTGTAGAGGGAAGTGTAGTTTACAAAGCTCCCCTGGACACTTCTTTTCTGCCATTCAAACTTAAATGCTTCACACAAATACAGCGGGCTCTTAAGGGAGCTTTTGCTGTACCTTTGCCTCCTACTATCACTAAAGCTTAAATAATAAATGTATCTCTAATGGCTGCTTCTTCCTGCATAAAGTGTGCAACGAAAGAGTGCACCAGGTACGTTCGTGTTCCTTTTCTGCTCGCTTAACTAGCTGCTGTCACCGTAAGAAAGGCTTTCTATTTTTAACCAGAGACCTTCTGCTACCCACATTAGAAGAGAGAAAAGAGACTACAGCTCTGTTGTGAGTCAGCTGTATTGTTTTAATTTTTAAAAACAGGTGATTTGCTGCTCATTAGATGTGGTTTCCTTACACCCATCCAACAGGGAGAGTGCACAGCATCGGTTGGGGTTGGAGTTGTCCCTGGTGGGATTAAACCAGGGGTGAAGTCGGGGAAGTGCCTCGAGCTGGGAGAACTGTGCTGCAGTGTCCTGCATGCTGAACTTGGAGCTCATCCCCCCTGTACTGATGGCTGCTGAAGGGATCTGTGAACCCAAGACCAATCCTCAAAAGCCCAGTTTTTATCTTTAAAAGCTTTAGTTCCTTGTTGATTTACTCAGGAAAAGCCCAGAGAGAGGAACCCTTCCCCGTGATGTATTTTAATTGACTCCAGTGCCTGGTTGCTTGTCTGTATGCATTCTGTATTTTATGCCTGTTAGGCTTGTGGTTTTACAGGAGTTATGCAACAAGTAAAGAAGGATGTCTTGGGTTCTGTGTCCTCAGAAAAGCTGCTCTGGACGCTGGTCTCACACCTTGCTGTCTTTGGGGAGGCAGAGCAGCATCCTTGTGTTCTCAGCTAATCAATGCTTAGTGCCACATTCTTCAATCCCTTTTGAAGGAAGCACTCCTTAAAGTTCTCTCTTCTTTTCTAAAAATCATTTCCAGATGAAAACTTTACCACAGTGGGAAAATGCTTGGCTCGCACTTGGTGTTTGGGTGTGAGAACCAAACCTGGTACCTGTGAGCTCTGGTTTGGCTTTGCCGTGTCTTTGTTATTAAAATACCAAAAATAAGCTCCAGCAATGCCCATTCGCTGAGAAAAGGACAACAGGTAACTCAGAGAGGTGTGGCTGTACCTGTGCAGTCATTCATCACTGCAGCAAATACTGTGCCAGGGACTGAAGGAGGATGTGGATGTGAAAATTACAGCAAATTAACTTTAAAAGGTCCCATTCTAGAGCAGAACTGTAATTAAAAAAAGAAGAGGGCGACCATAAAACATCACCTAGGAAAAGCTTTTATTGTACATAGAAATGTCCATGGTTGTTTTTTCCATAGTTTCATTAGCATTTTTGAAATTGTTTTATTTATTGATGAAATTAATATCAAACCTAAGAATACTTCTAGGCTGCGACAGATTTAAGGAACCTTAGAAGTATGCAAACAATTCAGGTAAATAATGAGAGAGTCTCCACGTGCATCACAGCAACAGAAAAATGTTAACCAGTATTTCCTTGGAGATTTGTTAAGAACGAGGCAGAGATGGGGAGATGCATTTGGGCATTGTCAATATTTATCTAAAAAGCAAAAAAAAGCAGATTTTAAAATTTGGCATGAGAATTTATTTGCCTGTACCATATTGCTGGCATAGAGGCTGGAGATTTGGGAGCATGGAAGCTTTAATTGAACAGTGTGCTAAACAGGGAGAAACTATTTCCTGTATGCAAGAACTCTTTTTGTTCCAAGGGAATAAGGTGTTTTTCTTAAATCTTCATAACCTTTAAATCCTCAAGTTTTGGACTGAGTTGGCTGAAGTGGTACATTTATCATAGAATTGTGGAATGCTTTGGGTTGGAGGGGACCTAAAATATTGTTTTATTTCATCCCCCATGCCATGGCAGGGACACCTTCCACTATCCCAGGTTGCTCCGTGGCCTGTCCAGCCTGGTCTTGGACACTTCCAGGGATCCAGGGGCAGCCACAGCTTCTCTGGGCACCCTGTGCCAGGGCCTCCCACCCTCCCAGGGAACAATTCCTTCCCAATATCCCATCTCACCCTGCCCTGTGGCAGTGGAGAGCCTTAACATGCTTTTAATGGTTGCATTTTCCAGCAGAAGTGTTTCAGGACTGAAAACCGGAATAGTTTGGTTCTGAAAATGTCATGATGGGACAGCCTGAGTATTCCTGATCCAGTTATTGTTCTCTGAGACCTGATGCACCAGTGTGCATTTGCACTTTGAACAGACAAGGTCCTCAGCGAGGGGTGTGATGGAGCAGGAATTGTGTCACCCAAAGTCCTTTTGGCTTCTTCCTACTGGGTTCAGCTTCCAGCTTCTGAAAACAGGAACGAGAGAGAGGGGCTCTCACCTGAGGATCTCCCTGGAGATCATCCAGGTAGGAAACTGCTGAGGCTGAGATTGGATCAGTGTTTGTGATTAAACCAGCTCGGTGCTCCTGCCAGATGGTGTCGTTCTAAGGCAGCGAGTGGAAACACCTGGAAAACCAAAGAGGCAACTGGAAAGAGCAGAGGTTCCATGGGCAGGGGTTCCATGGGCTGAAGCCACGGGCAGGGGGTTGCATGGAGGTTCTTTTTGAAGGGTTCCACCTTCTTGCTGTCATCGGTAGCATTACAAGGAAATGAGATTCTCCTCCCACGTAGGTATAAAACCAGTCATGATGCAGCTGAAGTTCCCAAGTGTGTGGAAGCCTCCAAAAGCCTTCAAATGATGGTCTATTCAAACATCCATAGTGAGAGGCACCAGCATCCAGGCTCTCGAGGGTTTGGTGTTCCAGTGACTTGCCACTCTCCTTTTCTAAGGGGTTCTGGCTGCCTAGAGGCTGAGGAGTCACTGATGATGACCCAAAACATTCCTTGCTCTCAGTAATTCTGAAACATCAGCTATCACTAAAGAAACAGCTGATACTGCCAGTGCTATTGGGAGAGGAACGGGCCATGTCCTGAGAGGAGCATCTTGTCTGGGAAGATGTGGAAAATTAAAAGATGTGGCAGTTGGCAAACGTCTTCCAGTGGAACAGCTCACGAGATGTGGCTGCTTAATTTCAGCCTACAAAGTGCTGCAGACTCCCAGGAGCAGCATATGCACAATGTCTCTCACTGGGGAAGATGAGAAGAGAACTCAGGTCTTCTCTGGTTCTCCAGCATCATCAGTCCTGATTTTGCCTCTTACTGAGGATATTGTTTCTCCTGGTCTAACCCTCAGTTAGGGATGGTTTCCAGATGCCTCATCTTCAACTTGATTTAAAAAAAAAAAAGAAATAGGGAAACATTGCAAAGAAAATGTCATGTTAATGCTAAGTGGACAACTTCAAATTAACTGGTACCATACGTGCAGATTGCTGTGATTCATATCCCTTCTGTCCCCGACAATCATTTGTGTGGGGAATGTGAATTGAGTCCAGCCAAATGGGAAAGCTCTCCCACTTCAGGGAATTACAGAGGGATAATCAATATTTGCCTCTGCAGGTCTAAGGGCATCATGTGGCAGAGAGCAACTAAATTTTCCGGCATGATGAGATCTGACATGGAGTGAGTGCGGACCTGCCAGTACTGAACAAAGTCCAGAACCGCTGTTAAATGTGGATCTCTGTAAAATATATTCCTGAAAGCCCATTTTTCCCGTTCAGCCAGCGAGCTGACACTTTCATCAGCCTTCAAATGCCTGCTTATCTTCTGGCTCTAAGCCCTGGGGAGAAATGAATCTGTCAGGACGCTTTGTTTCAAACTGAGGTGGATATTGGAGGCCACAGCAAAAGATAGAAACACATTTCCTGTAAGAGCCCGGGAGCAATTACTTTACTTCCTGTACGTTTACCTGAGCCCTGCTAAATCCAGGACCAGATGAAATTGGCAATCAGCTGTGAGCCTGCAGCCCCTGACCTTGCTGTGGCTCCAGCTCAGCGCCCTGTGCTCTCTGTGCTGCTTTCTGCTGGTGATTCTCCCCTCAGGGATTACAGCAGGTGGCTCCTGCTCGAAGGAAACCACAGTTATGGTCATCTTCCAAACCTCCAGGAAGACCTGCCGTTGGTTTCTGAGATTTACAGATGCTGGGCTCTGTTGAGTGATCGGTTTTTGAAAGGAAACTTTAAAGAACAGCCTCACAAGGCTGCCTCTTGGATGTCACAGAAGCTGAGAAAAGCACTGAATGAAGACACAGACTGAGTTATTCCTAGAGCCACTGCAGCTCCTTTTTTTTCCCCCATCTTTCATGAAACTGGTCTATATTTGAAGAAATAGGGAGTCTGTCACATATTTCAAAATGTACATGGCACAAAAGGAAGGTCTGGAAGAGTTCTGACTTTATACAGACAGAACACATTAAAATTCATCCCAAATACAGAAGTAAAATTTGTGAGTTAAAATCACTTTGTGGTGACGCATTTCAGTATCAGGCGACTTTTCTGAGCGTCTTTCAGCCTGTCTTGCATTCCTGTGCCCATTTTGCTTTGGATTCTGGAATTCTTAGAGGGGTTTTCCTAGAAGGAGTAATCATATTGATGGATTGTTTTCCTCCCAACCTGCCTTAATCCCCCTCTCTGTGTTTATGGCCCTGAACAGATGGCCAAGCACTGAAAGACCTTTAAATGTAAAGGGTTTATGATCTTACTTCAATTAAGTGTGTAGGGTCATTTTCTTACACAAGTTGGTGGTTGGAGACAAGGTGACCTTACAGCACCATTTATAGTCTTCAAATCTTCATTTTATGCCGACATTTTTCTACGACTGACAACATTTGTTTATAACAGCTTTGCAAGGAAAAGGCTTCAACAGCTCAGATCACAAAGCCTGCTCTCACTTAATTTAAATAATTGCACCATTTTTTTCCCAGATGAGCCCAAGAGAACTAAACATCATGGCAGGAGGCAGAGTAATTGTCATTAAATTAGTGCCGTTGTTGCTAATGGGCACCACGTTCCACCAACGCTCCTTCAAGTGAATAAAGTAATTTCAGGGATTTCACAACTGGCTCATTTTAATAATGGGACTTTCTAAACGGTTTTGGGGAGCCTTGGGAACGTTCATGGTTGTGGTTTGCCTAAAGCTGCTGTCCCAGGGCAAGGAGCAGCAGGAAAATGTGATGTTGCAGCCTCTCCCAGTGGAATCAGTGCCTCAGTGGATGGATCCTGCAGACAGGTGTATTTCAGACAAGCTAAACGACTTGCTGACTGTGCTCTGAGCCAGTGCACAAGAGTTTCACTTGGAGGCCTGGTGGGTGAGACACAGAGGCCACGGAATAACCTGAATTCCACTCGATCCGGGCAAGATGCGCAGTGTTAATCTCCAGGGGGGATTACTGTGCTTAGAGGTGCTGTCCAGATGGTCGGGCAGGCTCTGCCTGTGCCCATGGCAGAGGTCGGCAGGGTGGAGCTGGGCTAGAATTAGGGAAAAGGTTGTGGTCCAGCAGGTGCTCTGGCCTTTCTGAGCCAAAACCATCTGAAAGTGATCGACTTAGTCAATTCTTACTACAACTAATACAGAAGTTTTTTAGTCGAAAGACAAAAATAGAATATGTAACAGTGAAAGTCTTTTCTCCATCAGCATCTGCTCCCCAAATCCCTCTTGTTGGGAAGAGCCCACACTAAAAACGTGGGCAGCTGTTGCATGCAGACACAGCTGTGAAAAAGCAGAGAGTGCACTGGAAACATGAAGGCAAATGACTCCAGCAGAGAGAAGAGAAACTGCAGCTGAGCTGGCTGGTCTGGCTGCCCAGTTCATGCTGCTTTAGACCTCATGGAAGCATTTCTGGGGGAAAGGGAGCAAACATAAATCACATGTTTAGAAGCAGTGAATGAATGAGCATCATTCACCTTTTGGTTCAGCAAGTCCAGTCATCTCCTGCTGCTTGTGCTTGTGCCCATGTGTGTGGGGTTTTGAACCTCTACTGTTACTGAGTATTCCTGACTCGTATTTAGTGATGTGCACTTCAATGAGATGTATTTGCATTTTGTATTTCAGAAACATCTTTGCATTTAGTGCTTCAGAAGGCAGTGACAGGCTGACTAATTCCTGTGAAGATCTTGGGCTGGGGTAGCTAAGATGTAGCTGCAAATGGAGTTTCTGCAGCTTTTACAGGGTGTTTTTGACTGGTGCTTAGAGCTGCAAGTGCAATGGAGAGGGTAAAATAAGTGAGAGGTGTGCCAGAAGGCACTGGTATCTTCTGTTTCCTCCTTGTATTTTATGACTGTTGTTGGTTGGCAATCCTTTTCTTTTGACTCTACAGCCATTAGGAGTAAGATTTCCTTAGGTGGAAAGAGGGAAGTGGGAATACCTGTATCAAAGTTCTTCTGTGTATCACTAATGGCTGCCCATGAGTGGCTCAGTGTTTTTAGAATCGGCCTCTTGTGACGAGGTGAGTTTGTTAATCTGGTAAACTGGGTCTGTAGAGTGGCCATGCAAAGGTAAAGGGAGTGCATGGCTGGGAAGTCACAGGTCTAATCCTGGTGGATTTGCAGGTCAAATACACTGCCAGCTCTGTAACAGTTCGTGTCTCTGGCAGTCAGGATATTGAAATTTCTACTTCTGGTTTTTCCACTTTGAGGGCTGCAGCTGTTTCCCTGTGTGTTACATAACTGTTCACACTTTTTCCACCCCTCAGCAGCCAAGTGAATCCCTCCACCCTGAAGGGTTGCATTAATGATAAACCCATTTGTCTCAGGAGGATCTCCATCCTGTTCCATTTCCTCCGTCTTCCAAACCATATGTGTGTTGTGCTCCTGTGTCTTCTTCAAGATGTTCTTTCTGTGGGATGGAGTCTGGCTCCTCTGGCACTCTCCAAGTGAATTTCTTCCTCTGCAAGACTTTGACATTCCAGCATTGTTCAAGTGTTCCGAGTTCCATTTTTAGCTAAGCCACAGGCCAGCCTGGAGACTCAGACACTGTTGGTTTTAAAATCCGTTTCGTGGCATGAAAAGCCTTTGTTGCACTCAGACAATAATAAGTTCCTGAAGTGCTGTGGAAAGAAGTCTTTAATCTCCATGTTATGTCAGGTGAGCAAGATTTCTCTGAGGATGTCAAGTGAGGCAAGAATAGAAAGCCATTTCAGTAGGCTTAGATCCTAAGTCCTCAGCTCAGTGTGCTTAAGAGTTGGGAGAGGGATTGTGTCCAGTTTAACCCTTCCTTGTTCCCTGTTGCTTTTCCACACAGTACCCAGCATAATAAATGGAGGAATCTTCTGAAGATTTTATTTTTCTCTGTTTCCACGATGATTTTCTTAGGAGGCCTGAAGGGGAGTATGGATAGTGTCAACTGAAATAATTTAAATTAACCTTCTCTGTGTGCTCTTAGGATTAAAAATCTGACTTTAACTTGAACATTGTAATAGTTATTTTCCAGTGCTACAAATCATTGGCATTTCTCTCTACTCAAATAAAACCAAATCCACATTTCAAACTCTGCTTGTGCAGAATTCCAGTTCTGAACCATGAAACCAATATCTTGAGCAACGCTGCAATGGGAGTTACATTTCACTCTTCCCCTCCCTTCCCTTTGTCCCCAGTGTCTCTAGCTAGTGTCTCTAGTTTTTGCTGCCTAGAGAGAAATGTTCTTTCTTTTATCAGAAATTTCACATAAATGGTGAATGCAGATTCTAGGATGTCCTGGCAGAATTGATATTTGAATTTTGAAGGGAGTACCTTCAGCATTCTGGGCCAGCCACTGATTTTGTTGCATTTACAGCCTGGAAAATGGCAAAGAAACCTGATTAGTACTGCAAGAGGGAAAAAAAGGAGATAAACAGCTGCAATACTTTCGGTTTATGCAAAAGTCTGCCTTAACTCTGTCTCCTCGTAATTAAGAGCCTCAAAGTTTTGTTCTCTCTCCCTCCCTGTGAGGTACAGCAGTGACATTATCACCATTTAGGGTGTTGTTTCTAAAGCATGGACATTACACAAAGATCCTTATGGGTTTATTTGAGGAATGCAGAGAAGCAGGTGGTAGAGAAGACAACGAGCCCCCACAGATCCCAGTTCTCATCCTGGCCCAGGCTTCACGTGAAGAAAGGATTAGGATCTTCAGAACAAAGTTTCCTTTGTTCTTCCCTTCAGGGCAGCGTTTTCTGTGGGATGCACATATCCTTCTGAGCGTTTTGCAGGAGAAGTTGCCTCTTTCCCTGATGACAGTTTGCAGTCATCTCACTAAATTGCTCTTGAAAGATGCCTTAGGAGGGTGGAAGGCTGCGGTTGAAATGTTTGAATAAATAGTGGCAAGAGTGTACGTAGCATCACTGCCACCCGTGGTGCAGACCCAGTTTGGTTCTAGTTTGGAATTAATCTGTGGTTAAAACTCTGAGTCAAGCCCAGTATAAGAACCCTGGGCATAGGTGGTGAAATAAACAACTTGTAATTGAGAGTGAATCATCTCCAGAATTAACTACTCCAAAGCTTTTTTTTCAAACTGTGAAAGGAGGAGTAGGAAGCACTTAATGAATGTGTTTTTAAACGGGCAATTTGTGTTTAGCTCATCAGGGTAGAAGCACATGAGGCTCCTTGTACAGATCACAGATGGCAAGAGAGATTGCCTATTGTACTTAAAACTTAATGTAGCTTAAGTGGCTGTGATAACCCAAGTGACAGATTTCTGTATTTGGAGTTCAATGAGTGCATTTCAGATGGAATGAGGTAGTGACTTAGCGCTTTTTAAAAATTAATCCTCACCTGCTTTCATCTGTCAGTCTTGGAGCCCCCTCAGTGCTCCTGGTTCTGTTAGAGCAGTTCTGGGCACAGGAGCTTCCTGGCTGTGCCCTAAGCAAGATCTTCTCTGGCTGTGTCAGTTTGCAGAGACATCCCTAAATAGATTGTGAGATGGAAAGATACTGGGGAAGAAGGAGAAGAAGGAAGAGGAGGCGGAGGAGAAGATGAAGAAGAAGAGGGAGAAGAAGAATGAACTTTTTTGAAACCTTTTTTTTTTTTTTTCCAGCTGCAACGTGTCACCTAAATCCCTTGACTGGATAGGGCAGGGCTTTAGGATTAGTGCGTATGATGGATTTAGGATTTGAAGCAAACATGTGTTGCTGTGTTTCCATCGTATCTAGTTTTTGCTGCCTGGAGAGAAATGTTCTTTCTTTTATCAGAAATGTCCATTAAAATAGTGAGGAGAACCTTTGGAGAAGAGAAGAAGAGCGGCACAATGATATTTTGAAGAGCTGCATGAGAAGAAAATGTGATTATTCTGTTTTTTTTTTTCCCCAGCCCTGGAAAGAGACTGAAGAGCTTATGCACCTGGGCAGATCCACAGAGAAAGGCAAGGGTGGCTCAGGAGGGCAGAGAGGGGAATGGACTGTGCTGTTAACTGTGCATTATTTACTGCAGGGGATGTTGTTGGGTGGTTTTGAAGAGCAGGTGGAGCCCCAGAAAGAGTGGGACCTGCAAATCTGTTTGTAACCAAAGAGAGGAAAGGGTTTTGTCTTTGTGGGAATCGCTGTCAGGAGGAGGAAGCAGTGGAGGAGCCAACACCTATAAATTGCTGTAATGTCTTGATGATGCTGAGCAGCTGGGAAAGCACCAAAGGAAAAAGAGAAACAGCAGGAGGAAATGAATTTCATCAGGAGGCCTTGCTGTCCAGAAATGGTTTCATCTACATGCCAAATTGCCTCACGGCCCATCGTGTGTCTTCTTTAAAATCTTGAACTGAAGCCCGCTCAATCCTCCAAAGTTGTCACCACAGGTACATCACAATAAAAAGGATTTTATTGGGATTTTAATGTTCTAAATTTGGGCTGTGAAAGAGGCCCAAACTTGCTGAGAAACTGTTCTGAAACAACCTGAAAAATACCACTGGATTTTGGAAATCAACGGCTATTTTCTATTTTTCTGATAATATTCTTATTCTATTACATGGAAAATGTGTACTACAGAGTCTTGATACCTCCTAGGGCCATCGGTGCTTGTTTTCAGTCCAGCTCAGATATGGATATCTCAAAATCTCCCTTGCTTCAAAACAAGTTCTCAGTGGCCCGTCTGGCCGAAGATTTCTTCTGGGTTGGTGGCAGCATCGTCGCTTCTCCCAGGTGGAAAATTGGCCACTTTGGTAAGAAACTGAACCCCTGCACTGAATGAAACGGTGACATGTTTAAATCTTCCATGTTGAAATCTTAGGTAGTGGCACCTTTGTGTAGCAGCAGCGTGGGGAGCAGAAAAGCAGGAAGGATTTGAGGCAGCCCTGCTCTGATGTTGTGTTGTTTGGTGGGTAGTGCAGCTCTTTGTGTCTTCAGCAAGGCCCCACTAATAATTTCATGACTGATTTGTGTTCTTCAGGACAAGCTAGAGCAAAGTTGTGCATTTTGACACTTGCTGACCTTTTAAAATATTCTGTTTCATAGACTCTGTCTCCTTCCCCTTACCCACAGCGAGATATCTGCCAGTATTGTACACCTCTTAACTCCTTAATTTTATTCGTAGTTTAGAGTTTTAAAAACGAGCATTTGGAAGGATCTCTGCTGTCTTCATCCACACTAGGCCACCAGACTGTTTAGAGGTTTTTATCTGAATGCTGATACACAAAACTCTCAAGCTTCACTGGCTCTGTGAGAAGAATCCCCTTTGGGTGCTCACAGCAGCCTTTTGTTTAAAGAGCTAATAAAGCCAGCAAACCTAATTAGAGATGGCCAGAGAAAACAGATGTTCTAGTAAAAGCACTTTAGTAGCAATCTTCTTGAGCCACTTCTGCGTGTCCAGTGAGGAAATCTGCAGCCTTGACCAGAACCACCCTTGGAGCACTTTTTTTGTTCTATTTGTCTGTCAGCTTCGTCCATCAAAGAATTTTTTTTTTTAGCAAGAAAGTTGGACGCACAGATAGCTTAGAAAGTACTGGGAATTTTTGCAGAGGTCGAGAAACACCATCCGGCTCTGCCTCTGCATTTCCCTGGATGCAGGTGGCTGATGGAGGGATGGAGAGCTGACAGCCAGGCCTAGAATCAAGCCCTGAATTTCTGTAGGATTAAGAGCATTTCTTCTCCCATTAACACCTCATTTATTAGGGGTTGTGTGCTTTAAGGATGGGCTCAGTCTTCCATCATCTCTTGTAGACAGTAAACACTGTCCCAACCATTGCTGGCAGAATTATAGAGAAATGTTCTTTTTCCAAGGACACTTCCAGACCTTTTTGGGCAATGAGCAGAACAGCAGAGAGTCCCAGACTTCAGTGAAGCTTCAGCCACTGAGAGCCAACAAGGGGGAGAAAGCTGTGCTAGGAATAAGTTGGTTGGTTTAAAAGGTGAGAGGGACCTGTTGTTTAGGCTGGAGGGATGCCAAACGAGACAAATGAAGATTAATGAGTTTGGATGTGATCTGGTTTTTAACTGGATCCAGTGATGTGAGTGAGCCTGGCGTACCTGGGCCAGGAACAGCACACACAGTTCAGAAGCAGGATTGCCAAAATATCTTCTGGACAGAATTCCCAACACACTCCGCTGGATATATTATTTATTTGGATGTACTACATATTTCATATCATTACATTGACATATTGATTTTTTAAAAAAGATCTGATGCCTCCTGTCTGGAAGGAAAGTGATATTCCTGGCAGGAATAGTTGGAGCCAGTCAGCTCTTTGGTTTATGTATTGATGAGCCACTTGTAGCTGTGAAACCATTTCCAGTGAGACTTCAAAAAATGGGGCAGTCGTTATGTCTTCAATGGATTGGCAGTGCTGGATGTGTGACAAGTGTGGGAGTCCTCTGTTTGTGTGTGGGAAAGCTGTTTTGGTTTGGTGATATTTTAAGGGAACAACTTGCCCTTCTGGTGCACGTGTACTGGGCGGGGGTTTCTCTGGGCTCACAAACATCTTCTGGTGGCCCTGGATGGAAATCAGCTGCTGAAATCTGTTTTCCTCTCCTGATGTTGTTTGGGAGGGTGGTTGTTGTGAGGCACACAATTAGGATTCATCCCTCCAGGATGCTGTTCATGGGGCAGGACTCAGCAGAGGGGTTTGGTGCTCGCTGTCCCTAAGCCTGGCTGGGGCAAAGGTGTGCGACACCACCTGGGGCTGCCTCCAACCCGGGGATGTGAATCTTTTGACAAAGCTGGTCCATGTACAAAAATACTCAGTGACTCAATCTCCTGACTTCTTTTCATCCCCACATGCTAAAATACTCCCACTCCTTCACACATTTATATCAAACTCAGAGACTCCTAGAAGACAATAATGCCACTGAACCATAAATAATTAATTTGCAGACACTGGAACATCTTTCTAACAATAGGCATGAAATTGGTCTCTCCTTTTTTTCCCCTTTGTTTCAGGACAAATTGTAGGGTTTATGGTTGGTGTGGTTTCGCTATTTATTGTTACTTTAACACTTCGTATAGTAAATATAAACGCTATTAAGAAGCACGAAAAATCCCTGTGAGTCTTTTTGCTGCATCAGTCCAGTGTGGAACTGGGTGTTCCATGTTTCTATTCCCTGCTCTGCTCTGGCACAGCTCTCTGCTGCAGTACAGAGATCCATCTTCTCTCCACGTTTTTTTTTTGTCCAGATGCAAATTGAGGCAACTCATTAGATCAGAAGAGAGCTGAACATAAGCTGAATTCTGAAAAAAAAAAAAGGAACTAATGAAGTGCAAAACAGAAAAGCTGTAATTCAGCCTTAATTGAAGATAGTTAAGAGCCATTTCTTCGAAAACCTGATTGATTGCAAGACTGGGGGATTTTTACTTGAAGTATAGAAATGAATCCTTAAAGAAGGAATCTGAACAATGGCGAGGAGAAGCAGTTCTACCTCTCAGCAGTGTGCCCATTTCACTTACATGCTGTGAAAGACTTCAGAGAAAACCATATAATTTTCTGTTTGATACAAGTACCACTAGGATTTCTTTTTTTTTTTTTTTTTGTCCTTCCAGTCTCTGTAGTGCTCTAAAGTTGCAGTCCTGCAGGGGAGAGGATGTGTGTGAGTGCCACACACAGGGACAAATGTGGAGGTGTCCCTGCTCCATCTCCTGGCCCTTGCCTGGTGCCCCCAGCAAACACCTCTGCATTCCCTTTGGGGTTTTCCTTCCCACTGCATTGCCAGGATCCAGAAAAGCTGCTGCTCTGACACAGGAAGGAAGAGATTTCTTGTGCCCTCCTCTCCCTTTGTGTCACCAGCCCCAAAAATACGGCAACACTGAAATATTTGGGCTGGTCACAGATCACCCAAGCTCAGTCCAGACGAGCTGGAATTTCAGCAGGCAGCTCTGAGGTGCTTCAGGGTGGCTTTGGGTGAGAAATCCTTCAGCAAAATAAACAGCAGCATTGAAAAAGCAATCCAAGGGTGCTCATTAAAATTTTAGCGGCAGGGAACATATTCCTGCTTCATGCAAAAGCAAAGTAAATGTGTGTTGCACAAAGTGTTGTTTTATTTTGATGCTTCTTCGTTATGTTCTGCTGTGTAACAGGTGTGATCTTTGGTACTTTTCCCAGTCCTACCCTTCTCATTTCTTCCAATAAGATTATTTACTGCCGTAATTCCCAAGGAGGAGGTGGGAAATTTAATGCGATTTGAAGTGTGTGTGATTAATGTTCAGAGAAATTCTTTTATTAGCAATTTTGACTGATTTTTTTTTCCCCCAAAAAACCCTATAAACCTTGTGAAATTAAAATAAGTTCAAGCTTCCCATAATTCTTATCTCAGTAAATCTGAGAAATATTTATCTTCTTCTGAATTGGAATGAAAGCAGATATTGAAATTGGAGTGTCTGTGAGAGGGTTGGGCTGAGTTTGGATCTGATGCTGCACTGGATTCCAGAGATGTTTCTGGCACAGCACTTGCCTTTATGGCTGATTCCTGCTGAATATTGATTTTCTCTAAAGGCACCTGTGACTGAAGCCAAGGGTCCAGCTTTAAGAAGTAAAATGTTACACGAGGGATTATCTTGCTCTCAATTCCACAACTCCTCTCCCTGAATATTTAATTAACATGGACAATGAACTCTACAGAACTGGGCCTTTAAATTAAAATTTCCTTTTACTATATGGGTCTGCTTTCAAATGAATCTATTTTGCTGAACCTTTTCCAGGGTAAATTAATTGACTTTTTCTGAACATGAGCTCTAAGGCACAGGGACATCAAAGCTTTTTCCCATTTCTTTTTACTTACCTTGCTTTTGCTTTTGCCTTAGAGATGGACTTGAATCACCCCAAAGAGCTCTGTTGGTGTTGGTGCATTTTGGAACACAGGGAGTCAGTGTTTTCATTTGGACACTGTTTCATCTTTAATCTTGATGGCAGAAGATTGATAAAACACACCTGACCTCAGAATCTCCTTGCATTTATTTCTAAAATAGAATGTGTTTTGCATGTGTTAATTTTCATTCTTCAACCCAGAATCTCAATAGTAATTTTCACTCCTCATCTCTAGGTCTGGAAAAAAAAAAAAATGCTGAACATGGTAATAGTTTTAATTTTACTTTAACAGATCAGGCAGAAAGTCGGAGGAAAATCAGGTCACAGGCTCTGCTCTGTCATCAGGGGAAATAAATGGGAGACTTGGCAGAAAATGTGAGTCTGCATTTATTCCTGGGACAGAGCCAGCCGCTCACAGTTGGATTGAAGTTGTTGAGCTTAGTCCTTGCAGCAGCTGGATTTCAGAGCAAGGCCCCAACCTGGCTCCCAGGGGCTCCCAGTGCCAGAGCCCTGGTTTGGCAGCAGCTCCCCAGGAAGGGGCAGGATCCCTGCAGGGGCAGAGCAGACCTTGGAGGGAGCTTCTCCCAACACTCGTGGCTTCTAAGGCCACTGCCTGCAGTGTCTGGGGTGCTGCCAAACCCACAGGGATGGAACAGGTCCTGAGGCCCAGAGGCAAAGTGCAACACAGGTGAGAGGCCTCCTGCTAGGAAAATGGGGGCTTGGGGGATTTGGAAGATGAAATATCTGTGAGGGTCTTGCTAAGCAGATCTATAGCATCAGTGACTTAATCCACAGAAGCAGTGGGACCTTGCTGGCCGAGGATTCCAGTTTCCAGGTGAAATTTCATCCTGTGTCCAGCACAAGGTTTACGTGTTGTGAGAGCTCAGATTTGAGGTGGTCTTGAGCAAGGTACATACCTTGTGCTGGCCCCAACGTATGAACATTTCATGTAAACTAATATGGGAATGAAAACTTCCACATTTACAGGTAAGTCCACCAAGAATCTTCCTACCTTTTTGATCTTAGTACCTGACCTCTTATATCAGACACTGCAGGAAACCTTGTCCTTTGACTTGAACCGTTCACTTGGCAGCTGCTGGATGTGTTTTCTTCCCGTAAAGGCGATTCCAAAGGGAGCAGGGTCTGACTCTCTGCTCTCTCTTCATTGCTCTCCTCAGTGGAAAGATGTATGAGCTCCATGCAAGCTGGCACCCAGATGATCAAACTCCGTGGTGGCTCCAAGGGGCTGGTCCGCTTCTACTACTTGGATGACCACAGGTCGT
The DNA here is from genome assembly GCA_013397395.1 of Sinosuthora webbiana. Taxonomy (NCBI): domain Eukaryota; kingdom Metazoa; phylum Chordata; class Aves; order Passeriformes; family Sylviidae; genus Sinosuthora; species Sinosuthora webbiana. The sequence goes on from VXBN01011446.1 coordinate 272,791, forward strand.
GCATTCGCTGGAGACCCTCCAGGAAGAATGAGAAAGCCAAAAGTGAGTGTCAGCCACAGAGCCTCCCCTCTGACCCCTCCTGGGACATTGTCCTCTTGTAAAGAAACGAGAACGGAGGGTCTGGCTCAATGGGAGGGGTTGTGCTTGACTTTGAAGGGCAGGAAATGATTTTATGATGGGTAATTCATGAATGGAGGTTGCTGCTGTTGGCTGTGCAGGTTGCAGGGGTGGAGCGTGCTGTAAATGACTCAGAGGCAACCCCTGCGTGAAGTGGGGCCTTGCAGGGTGAGGTTTGGGCTCTCCCCCTCGCTGGGATTTCTCTGTGGGGTGAATGCACCTGCCCAGCCCAGGGCACGCCCACGGCCATTAACGAGCTGCCCTCCTGTCACTGCAGTTTCCATCGACTCCATCCAGGAGGTGTGTGAGGGGAAGCAGTCGGAGATCTTCCAGCGCTATGCCGACGGCAGCTTCGATCCCAACTGCTGCTTCAGCATCTACTACGGGGACCACATGGAGTCCCTGGACCTGGTGTCCTCCAGCGCCGAGGAGGCACGGACCTGGATCACAGGGCTGAAGTACCTGATGGCAGGGATCAGTGACGAGGACAGCCTCTCCAAACGCCAAAGGACCAGAGACCAATATCCTTCCTGTGCTGCCCGGGAGCTCTCCCAGCACTGGAGAGCTGTGGATGAGCTCGGGATTCCTTACAGTATTTGCTTTGCTACAAGTAAGCTCAGAGCTTCAAAGCAGTTCCCATTGTATTCCCTGTTTCCAGAGGCAGAGTTCCTGTAGAGGATTGTTCTGGGCGAGATTTAACGATGAGTGACTGCAGTGGACTGAAAACCACAGAGGTGTATTCCTCAATCTCACTCCCACTGTAAAGCCATGATGTAACACTGAGGTTCACTCAGAAGTTTTTCTTCTGTGTTGTCAAATAGGCACAGAGCACACGTGGCATGTTGAGCACAGCAAGTCTAGAAGCTGTTACTGCACTAACATGAGGAGAGTTAGCTATTAGCTTGACCTTCCATTCCCAGTCTCATTTGTAGTGTTTCCTAATGTGAAAAAAAATCATATATCCGTGATGTCCGGTAATATCCTTCAATACTCCCTGCTGTTCCTTAACTCCTGTTCAATGTGGTTGAAGCAGACATTTGATGAGGCAGATAAAAATGGGGATGGCAGTCTGAGTATTAGTGAAGTGCTCCAGCTCATGCACAAACTGAATGTCAACCTACCCCGACAGAAAGTCAAGCAAATGTTTAAGGTAAGATTGGTTTTTTTTCCCTGAAAAAGCAAGGATTTAACACGAAACCCAGCAGGAGAGATTGCAAATACTTCAGCAGCTGGTTTGTTTCCACTCTGCTGAGATATACTACACAGTCCATTTGGTAAAACTGGAAAGAGCTCCAGAAACAAACACGTCACAGATAAATTGTTAAGCACAGAAAAAGGCAACACACCAGCCACCTTCTGGTGTTACATAACGTGAAAACACACAGTACCAAGATCGCTCTTTTGCTCCACCTTTTTGATCAGAAACTCAGTCACGTTTCCCCCTCCAATCATGTTCTCTCTAACAAACGTTTTCTGATAAGTATCCAATCTCCTATGATAGCTGGTACTAGTAAAATACCCAGCATGCAAACTTCTGTATCTGTCAGATTTTTGCACTGCTGAGAGCTGTTTGTTTGACATTGCATTCTGCTGACCTTGGCCCAATTTAGTGAGCAACAATGGAGATGGTGGCTTTTGTTATCACAAAGTCCCTGCAGGGACCAGCAAGCCTTTATGTGAAATCCCCGATGATTTTTTTTCTTTACTCGCAAAATTAGTGTTCTTCCAGATCTTATTAATTTATGGCCGTAGATTTAACAGATATCCTCTCAAATCCTGGATATGAAATTAATTTCAAGATGACTTGGGCTCCAATGATCTTCTGAGGATGTGAGTGGGTAATTCTGCCAGGCACAGGCATGCGGTTGCAGGGTACCTTGTCTTTACTTGATTGCCACAGACAGAAGAAATCCTTCAGCAGGGCTCCCTGTGGAACAGTTAAAACCTTTAAAGTTGTTTCTTGGCTCCTGCACTGATGTATCCACGGGAGAAGTTCAAAGCTGTGCAGAGGATTCCTGTGACAAGGCTGATCAGTCGGTTCTAGCAGCCACGTCAGGCAGCTTCAACCTGCATTTAATTCCAGTGCTTCCTGCTCGTGCAGGGGTTTGTTTATTTAAAATTGGTGCAGGCAGCTGGGTTCCTGACTGTCTCCTTGCTGTGTGCTGCAGGAGGCTGACACAGATGACAACCAGGGCACGCTGGACTTCGAGGAGTTCTGTGCCTTCTACAAGATGATGTCGACGCGGCGCGATCTGTACCTGCTGATGCTCACCTACAGCAACCACAAGGACTACCTGGACACAGATGACCTGAAACGCTTCCTGGAGACTGAACAGAAGGTAGGCCCAAGCCAGGAGCAGAATTCCAGCTGCATCCCTTCCTGCTTGCCATTGGGAATGAATTCCCTTTTAAAAGGGGTGGGGACTTTGGGGCTGTGCATGTGAAAACCAGACAGATGTGTCTTGATTTTCATCTGTAGGCTGGCAGGACTGTTTCTTGGATCTTCTTGCTCTCACTACCTTTTTTTTTCCCCCTGTAGGCTCTTTTGGTGTGCCCCTAAATATAATCTCTAGAGTTGCTTTCTTTTTTCATGTGTTCCCCTTGAGCAATCCTATCAGCATCTGTCTGTTCCCGGTGTTCAGTACCTTGGAGCAAAGCTGATGTTCCTGGCTCTGCTTGTGACCTAGTGCACAGCCCATGATGAAACCCTGAATTACTTTGTCACGCTATCTCAGTGTGTAAAACTGGAAGATTATCTTTCAAAGAGCAGTTGAGAGGATGATTAATGTATGGGAGAGTTTTTTGAAACACGTTGTAGTACCTAAGAAATTTTCTCTGAGGGATTTAACTCCAGTGCTGCAGGAACAAATGCTTTGACTTATCTTTGCCCTTTTCCTCTCATGGTCTCCTCTGAAACTTCATGCCTGTGAGTCACAAATGTCCATGAGTTTCAGTCGTTGTCCATGAAAGGAATGAATAAAAAAATCCACCTCTCTGGCAGTTATCTTCTTAGATAAGTGGGGTGTGTTTCCATTTCATTGGTCAATTGATCCTCCAGATGGTGAGGGGAAGATGAGCACTCACCACAGGACACAAATCAACTCAGCTAATTACTGCCATGGCCAAATCCTGCCTGGGGGGCTTCTCTCCCTTGCCAGCCTTTCTCATACAACATGGACAGGGAAAACATCTTTACTCCATTCCAGGAAAACCTGGTGTTCCAGAGCTTTATCTTTTGAACCCAGTACCATCGATGTTCAAACCCAGAGCTAGAGGGTTTTGTCTTCTTCTTTTACTTTTATTTATTAGGTTTTAAATTACCCCCAGAAAAGGCATTGATCTTGTAGCGGATGTGCTGGTGATTTCATTTTCCCCCAGGCAAAGATTCTGTCAAATTGGTGGTCACTTTATTGTACTCTGATGACAAGGGCTGTGTTTTCACGCCATGTACAGCATCTAATAGAAAGGATTTGCTGGACCACTCAGGACAGGAATGTTAAATAATATCAGGATAATAGAGAATACATCAACAGCTAATAGTAGGAGTATTAATTGTGTTAAAATTAAGTTACTAAAACATTGCATTATGTAAAAAAAGTTACAGCTCAACATTACTGGCCCTGGTTTCACAAATGACAACACTTACAGACATATATTTCCCTTTGTACTCTTTTCTTTTTCAGCTGAGAACGCAAAGCAACCTTGAAGTTAGCAGATTTCCTGAGAACATTATGTCCCGATTCTCTGTTTCCCTGCCACTAACAGATTTTTCTGTCTGCTGCATAAAGATGAGCCATTTTCTTGTTTTGTTTCAAAGTTAAAAAACCCTTTGATAACGCAAACTAATCCTCTAATCCTACAAGAGAAGAAATCCCATTGGTTTGTGACAAAGCTCGGGTTCTGTTTGGATGCTCTGTGGTGCCTAACAACAGATCTGACCTACAAAGCAGAACTCTGCCATCAGGCAGCTGCCAATAGCACAGAAACTTTTTCACAGAGCGCTCCCCTTCTGATCTGACCTGACACTGATTGACAGGAGTGAGAATCCCACTGGGGAGCTGGAAATCCCGAGTCCCACTATGGATAATCTGCCCAGTTGTTGGACTGGAGACAGAGGAGAGGGCTGGGAGAAGCCGTGATTAATAGTTAACACTGCGTTTTTGCTGCTGTTACAGATGACAAATGTGACTAAAGAACATTGCCTGGAAATCATCAGCAAGTTTGAGCCATGCCCGGAGAACAAGAAGGAGGGAGCCCTGGGAATTGATGGTGAGCTGGCTTGGTGCAGCTTTTGTGGGGAAAAGGGAACTGTCTCAATGCTCAGGAGAATATTGCTGCTGCTTGCAGAATATATAGCTGTAGAAATTTGTCATGTTGTATAGAGTACGTTTCCAGTCTTTTTGCTTTCTTTTTTTTTTTAATATCTACCATTTACTGAGGAATCCAAAGGGAAATCAGATCTCTTTGGAGGAGTTTTGAAAGGTGCATATCATCGTGAAGCAGCAGGTTTTGAAAGTCAGCTGGAACTGGAGGTGTCTCTATTTGTGCTTTTGGAAAATACAGTTGAATTTAGTTGCATCGTTCCTGCAGGTATTTTTGGAAATCATTTAAGTCTTAATATAAGAGGAGTGATGTGATCCAGAGTAAATGTCTGAGTGGGATGATTGATGAAACTGGTCCTGCCTTCCTGACCTCTGCTGCTGAAGCCTTCTCTCTAAATATATCAATGCTGTACCACCAGGCTGGTAGCTGTTATTTTGGGGGCTGACTGTAAGTCCTTTCCCCTACACAGTAAATCTTCAGGCAGATCTTACTGACTCCAGGAAGGGAGAACATTCCTCAGGAATTAGGTTCTGTGCAAAAGTTCTTGGACCTTTAGAAAATCAGTCTTGTCCATTTCTGTGGGTGTGTTGTCATCCTGAAAAGTGGCAGAACAGAAGTTGTTTGGCTTCCTGCGGGAAGAAGTGGGTAGTTTCTGGTACAGTGTGTAAGGTGGTTGCTTAGGATGGGTCAAGGTCTGTTCTGCTTCCAGACTAAATTTTCAATTTATTTTAAAGCTTATGCTAATGCCAGTGAGGGAGCAGATGACGTTCTTTTCATTTTCTGGTCTTTACAGGGATTTGCACTCACATAAATAATGAATAAGCTAGGTCATTATCTTGCCTTCCTCATACCTGCAAAAGTAAGAGCAGGCTTTTCAAACTATTGTAAGTTTCCACGGAGAAAAACAATTTTTAAAAATTTCTATACAATTGCTTTGCCTCAGAACGGATGATAAAACATTAGAGACTTTATGGGTTAGGATAAGAGAGAGTCCAGCACGGTGACATTCTGCTGGTGTCTGCTCCAGAGCTCCTGATCAGGGGGAAGCAGAAGCTGAGGTCCTTTGGAGACAGCTGGAAAAAGCTTTGTGAGCTTAACCCCTCCAGTAACTTGCTGAACAGTGCAGCAGAACAGAACAGACCTAATCTAGAGCCTAATCAATGCAGGAGATTTCTGGTAACATCCAAACAGAGGTGGCTGAGGAGCTGACAGGGACACACTGCTGGGCTGGAGCTGACAGAGGAGGAAGAGGTGCTTGAAAATCATAAATCTGTGTCTGTGTGTGCATCATGTGTGAACATGTGTGTGCCCACACACAGAGGAGTTATTCCTCTCTTGTCTTCGCGTGGAGTTGAGACTTAGCAGCAGTCCTGCCTCCCAGAAAACAAGTCCAGTGTTGCCCTGGGGACTGAAATGCAACAGCCATGGAAGCTGAAGCTGCCTGTTTATTCCCCAGGTTGGTGCAGCCCAGACAGGAGCATCCTGCCCGCACTTGGCTGTACTTCAGTGGTAGTGAAATCACAGTACAGTGTTCTTTGTCCTTTCGTATCCATTCATGCTCCTGTGCTGCCGTGTGCCCTCAGCTGCGCTGGCTTTTGTCACGGAGCACCTTGGGCTGGCCTGTGACAACGGGCTCGTTCACAGCCTTGAAACAAACCCTTTACCTTTGTCTGCTGATCGGTGACACCGTGCCAGGGCACCTTCCCTGAGTGTGACCACTGCAGTCCCGTGGGACAGACACACCGCCGACAGGACCTTCCTTCATTCCTGTTTCTATTCCTTGTAGGACTGATAAATCCAATTAGTGTGAACTCATTACAACCACCGTGACATCATATTTTAACGAGAGCTTAAAGCGAACAATGGTGTTGCAGCAGCAGCGGCTGCCCTCCCAGCGCTGTGTGGAATTAATCTGGCAGCAGCTGATTGGTTTGCAGGAAGAACTGATTACCTGCCACGAGCTGTGTGTTTGCTGACACACTCAGTGCTCTATCCATTTTTCCACGGTGGCTGCTCTGCCTTGGTTCATCTTTTGTTCTCACCCTGGCTCCGTCGCTGATTTGCTCATTGATCATGGTGTGCGCTCCAAGAGACTTCAGCATTCAGCCTGGCTGAGTTGAATTCCCCGCCACTGTGTCCCCAGCGTGTTGTTCAAAAAGTTTTTTGGCTGCTGTTTGTGTTTATCTGCACTTTTCCTTTAATAAAACTTCCATCGACACAAAGCGTAGAGCCTCGAAGGACCATCATAAAGGTGACATTTTATCTTGTCACAGTCAAAAGCGTTGAGACCTTTGGAAGTTTGGCAGGATTTTTACGCAGGCACATTAATTTATGGAATGAGTGAAATGTCAGGAGAATTAGAAGCCCTGAAGCAGAAACCGACTGACCAAAGGCATCAACGCTGTCAGCAACACCGTGGTGTGAATGGGAATCCGAGTCTTTCCTTGGTGGTGAAAGAAAAACCTTTGAGGGAGATTTGAAGTGGAAGTTACAGTGTTTCATGTCAGTCTGAATTGTGAAAGTGTCTGTGATGTGTGCACAAATGTCTGCTGGAGGTCTGAAAGCGGCAATTTCACACAAAGATAAAATCATAACTTGCTAAAACTTTGCTTCTGAACAAGAGTAATGATGGCAATATGCAGAGGGCCCAGGTGATGATGTCTGCAGGATTCACAAGCATCCCACTACTCTGGAAAATAACTTCTTCTGGTAGCATCACTGAAAGCCCCACAGATAATTGATATTTCAGTGTCGAGTCTGGAGTGAACTTTAATCTCCGAAGTGACATTAGAGCAGTACTGCAGAGCTCCCCACTCCTCAGGCAGGTTTGTGGTGTCAGAGCCAAATCAGAGAGTGTAGCTTGTACAAGCCAATGGGTACTGTCATTATTCTGGTACTTTTGGGAAAATACTGAAAGAGGAGAGGAGAGTATCTCCTCCTGGGCCATCAAAACCTGTATATCTTACAAGATTTCACTGAGGAGCAACTCCAGGATACGACTGCAGATCTCTGGAGGCTTTTATATGCTGTGTGACCCCATGTCTGAGCAGAATCTTTTGACACAAGTTACAAGCCTAAGAGGTTTGGATTAAATAAACATTTTTTTTTCCCCTCAGGAAAGGCAGAGCAGGAAAATGTACAAAGCAATGAGGAAAGCAACAATTGCACTTGGTCGTGGTGACAATTTGGGTGTAGTGGTGCTATTTCTCTAATTTGAAATGTGCTGGTGAACATGGGGATGAATTTTAGGGTCGGTTTTAGCAAAGTCATGGCAACAAAAAGGACGAGACTGCATTATTCACGGTGCTGTTTGTTGACAGGTTTCACCAATTACATGCGGAGCCCATCGGGGGACATTTTCAACCCAGAACATTACCACGTGAACCAGGACATGAGCTACCCCCTGAGTCACTACTTCATTACCTCTTCACACAACACCTACCTCATGGGAGATCAGCTGATGTCCCAGTCCAGGGTGGACATGTATGCATGGGTGCTACAGTCTGGCTGTCGCTGCGTGGAAGGTAAGGAGCAAACAGGAGCTGTCTGTGGGCTCTGCAGTCTTGTTTCTCCTCTCTGAAGGAAGATTTGTGACTTTCTGCAGAAGACATGGTAACTGGGGAGAGGAGAAAAGCCTGGGGAAATGGTGTCTTCCTTTCATAAAGAACAGCAAAATAACTGTGGTGATAGAATGGACGAATTTTCTTGAGCGTGGAAATGAAATATTTGAGGAGTGGTGGTGCTGGTAGTGAGGGAAAAAATTGTGAAACTCCTGTTGTAGGGAGGGTGCTGATGTGGGGCAGGGTGCAGTGGTGTTTGTCCTGCCTGGCCAAGTGTGTGACAACCAGGCTGGCAAATATGGCAGAGTTCCTGCCACACCTAAGAGAAAAGTGGATATTTCTGCTCAGGGATGTATTTTGTGAAGTGGTGACAGTCTCTGCAATGACCAGGAAGCCTTTTTGTGCAATCCCCTCTGATGCTTGTGCTGCCTTTCCGAGACATTGCCTGCTTCATAATCATCCTTCATGTTCTCACCAGCAAAGTGTTTTCACAGTTTTTCAGAAGGCAGATGTGGTTTGCTCAGGTTGGACAGTGGATGTGCCATTGGGTGCTTCAGAGGAGTAAAACATTTCATGGAAATAGGATAATAAACAAGTATAAAGTCTATTAATAATAGATAATAGACAAGTATAAAGGCAAAATCCAGGGTGGGCTGGGGATGACCAGGTCTGGGCTTGGCCAGAGCTGTGAGCAGCTTGGCTGAGAACTTTCCAGGCTCAGCAGGAGCACAATGAAAGCAATGCTCTGTCATCTCTCCCCCTGTCATAAACTCCTCAGCACTTGTTAAAAGAATTTCTTTGCTTGGGGCTTTCTCAAACAGTGGGAGCAGTCACCTGGTCCCAGCACGAGGTCAAGGCCAGGAATTTCCTTCCCAGGAAGGATGCTCAGCACAGTGAGGAGGGAGATGCAGGGTGGGAATGAACCTGTGCCCTGCTTTGGGGACACGGCTGGCTGGGCTGCTGAGGGGGATTTTGGGGTTTTTCAGATGGTGGCCCAGGTGTTCCTGCTCTGATGGGTGTCCTTGTTTCTGTCCTGCAGTTGACTGCTGGGACGGGCCGGACGGGGAACCGATTGTCCACCATGGATACACCTTGACTTCCAAAATCCTCTTCAAAGATGTGATTGAAACTATCAACAAATATGCCTTTATCAAGAATGAGTATGTACCCAGCCTGCCAACCCTTGAGTCTCAGGGCTATGAATGGGGGTGTTCCCTGGCATCCTTGTACAGGGAGTGAGGATCTGACCTGCTCCAGAATTCCAGACAGGATTTGGGGTTGTTTTCTGGAGGGAAATCCTTCAGAAAGAAACACCCCAAGGCAAAACTGAGTAGGGACATTCTGCACAGAGGTGTGGAGCTGGCTTTGCTGAGCTCGTACAACACCTGAGGAACAACAGGTTTTTAGTGAAGGGCTGACAGTTGAACCACTTTGTCTCTCTGGATGTGCACTCTGGTGCTGCCAAGGCTACACCTGGGTGCTCCAGGGATAGGAAACAAGCCAGGCAATAAAGAACCCAAAGAGACAGTAGCCCAGTTGTGGACAAAGCAGAGTGTTCATCAGAAAGAGGTTATTTTCCCTGCAGGTACATTGCTCAGAAAAATCAGTATTATTCATGGGAAGTTTCATGTGGCAGTTACCATTCTCCTCCTCCACACACAGTCAAAATGTGTGTGCCAACCTTTGTTTCTTTTTAAATAGAAATTACTTTATCGCTGTAAAAAATTTTCCAGTTGCTCCCCCAAAGCAGCCCATCTGCCTTTACAAATGGAGCTAAACTTGCACTAAATTTTCAGACCAGGTAAACTTCTTGGGAGCCTGAGATTTTTTGCAGTTTGCCTGAAGTCATGGTAAACAAATCAACAGCAATGCTTCTGAGATTGTTCAGTTTTTTAAACCTTTGCAAAAAAGGGTAACTGGGGCCACATCATCAACTGGGCAGGTTTGGTCCTGGTTTGGCTGAAAGATTTATTTTTCTGATGAGGAGCTAATGAAGGCCAGATGTCAGGACAGAAATAATTGATTTTTAATTAATGAATCCCTGATATTTCAGCCCTGCAAAACTCTTTTATACACTGGCTGTTGTGCTGATCTTAAAAAAGCATCATCTCTAAAGAGAAATCCATCTTCAGTGTGGTTTTACATTGCACTGACCACACTGGAGTAGATGTTCCACAGGTCTTATCCTCAACCAACAAGGCATTGTTGTTCCTTGGCCTTGGCCTGGATAATCAACAATAAATGAGAACAGCGAGACTAAAACTAGAAACAACATTGCTGCCTTTGTAGAAAAGGCTTTGTCTGCAGGTTTATCTGTATGACACTGCTCTGCTGTTAGTGGGAAAATCTTCATGCTGTAAAAGCCAAATCTGCAGCTGACACTTGCTGGTCTCTGCAGGTACCCTGTGATCCTGTCAATTGAGAACCACTGCAGCATCGTGCAGCAGAAGAAGATGGCTCAGTATCTTACAGAAATCCTGGGAGACAAACTGGATCTGTCTTCCGTGCACAACGACGACTCCACAAAGCTCCCCTCACCAGCAAGTCTTAAAGGGAAGATCCTGGTTAAGGTGAGACACCTGCTTCAGGTGTCCTTTCCCTCCTCTTGTTTGTCATGGTGATGGTTTCTGCCTGGTTATCACTGAACCCCAACTCAAATCATTTCACAAAAAGCAGACTTTAAAAACTGCTACTTAAGGTTCAGAACAAATGTCTCCTCGGTCAGTAAGAACGTGGAAAGGACATGCTTTGAATAATTTTGGGGTTTTTTTAGGATATCATGCTCCCCAGCCTCTGTAATAAATTTATCTTCTAGGGCAAGAAACTTCCAGCCAACATCAGCGATGATGCAGAGGAAGGAGAAGTTTCAGACGAGGACAGTGCTGATGAGATCGATGATGACTGTAAACTAATGAATGGAGATGTAAGTGCCCCTTTGAATGTAAATGTCTGTCAAGGCTTCCCATCCCAGCGAGAGGAAACCTTGTAGGACACCCCTGGATTGTGGGTGTGGTCTGATCTTTGGGACTCATCACGAGTGGTTCAGGTTCTGAACCTTCCTGGGGGCAGATTGACAGAAGTGCAGAGGAAGCAGCACCTCTTCTAGGTGTGGAATTTTAAAGAGTAATATCTCATGATCCTTCAGTGCATCGCAGTGTGCTTCCCCTAAAATGCAAGAAAAAGAAAAGAAACCATTCTGCTTAGGTCAAATTGTGGTCATTTTTACAGAGCATCACTTCGCTTTGCTGAGTGCTGGGCTTGGTTGATTTTCACTGTAAGGAAAATCTCTGCTGGCTTCAATCTGAAAATCCCTTATTTCTTCAGCCTCTTTCAAAGTTCTATTTTTTGTCACTTTAATCTTCTGGCAGGTTCCACTGCGCCTTGCAGAAACAATACAAAACACAGCAAAACCATTTAATGACATAAACCAGATTGCCTTGGAGAGAGTTTCATTCGCAGTCCTCTCTCCCTCAGGCTATTTCCTCATTTTGTATTATGGACCTGATCCTTTTCATCTAAAAGAGAAACTTCTTTTTGAATAAGACTACCAAAGGAGAAAAATAATTTCTTTGCTTTTTGGGAGTTATTACATGCTAGCATATCATTTTTCAATGTTTTACAGCACTATCTTTGTTGTTAACAGTTCGCTTTGCTGAGGTTTACTGATGCTTTAAATCTGGGATTTGCTACACCTGGTTTGCTTTCCAAAATGAATTTTGAGAGGAGTTCAGAAAATCAGAGCTTGTTTCATGACAAATGTAACTGGGAATTCTTGAGGCCTATGGAGAGAACACAATCTGTCACCCCTTAAAAGACCTGAGTGAAAAAGAAAACTCTTGATTTTTAATTTTAGTTTTATTTCCCCACTTCCCTACGTGGGCCATGGTGCACACAGAGCAGGGAACAGGAGCTCTCTTGCATTTTGCCTTTGATCTGCTGAAAAGAGGATTCTAAACCATCTCCCATCCATTCCCCCCAATAGATCTTGCACCTATTGTAGCTGCAGGGTTGGCCTGGACATGGCACGGGACTCACATGATGCTGTTCTCATCACTGCCTTGTTATTTAATGATTTAATGATTTGTTTGCAGGCATCTGCTAACAGGAAAAGAGTGGAGAATATAGCAAAGAAAAAACTCGACTCGCTGATAAAAGAATCCAAAATCCGTGACTGTGAAGATCCAAACAATTTTACAGTTTCCACTCTACCGTCCACAGGAAAGGCTGGGCTGAAGTCTGATAGTAAGAAGGTGAATTTATGTTTAATTGTGCTTGTGTTCCATTAGTTTACTAAATATATCATATATTATTAACTTCAGCTTCATAGCTGGGTTCATGCAGTTAATGATGATGCCAGGTGAACATCACTGTCAGATACCCAAACTACTTATTTTGCTCATACAGCAATTGGAGCATGAAATGTACTCTGAAATGACTTTTCAACAGAAGGGATTTGATTTCCCATTATAAAAACTGCTTATGAAAGTTGGGCTCTCTTTGCTCCTCAGTTCTCTATGTTCTATGCATTTTCAATATATTTTAATTGTATAATAATTCTGATTTATAAAAAGGTACTCAGCCCACAGACTACACTTCATGAAGTCGAGGCATTTTCATTTTAGACTTTGTAATAAGCCACAAAAAGTTTGGGAAGATCGTTCCACACAAAGGAAAAAACAGCGGAGATCTGCCAATAATATGCAGGTGTAATAACCGGGGATCAAAACTAAACTAGGGGTGAGAACTAAAAATCAGCTTCCCAAAACATTCTTTGGGTGAGTTTTGGATGTATTTTAACCTGGTTCTTTGCACCACGTGTCAGAGAGTTCTTGTGAGAGCCACTACAAGGCCAAGGCTTGGCAAACCCTTTAGCAGAGGTGTTACCCAGAATAGTCAGGGCTAAAAACCCCTGCTGTTCGTGCTGATATCTGGAGACTGAGCACTCTGAGCTCCTGTGCCCTCTCTTTGGTTGCTTCAGAGTAAACTTGAGGATGATGCGGAATGCGGGGAAGATTTCAGTGCCAGCAAAAGGCAGAGCCGGTCACTCATGGGCAGCTTTTCCAAACGCAAGGTGAGCCCCTGGCGAGGTGAGGTCTGCACCACATCTTGGATTCTTGGAGGGTTTTTTTTTTTATTATTATTATTTTTGCACGCAGTGGAGAGGAATTTCATAACTGCAACATCTGCAGCACCTGGCTCTGAGGCTGTCACTGAACAGACAGGCTGGGGAGCTGCTTATCACTGTGCATAACAACACAGATTCAATTCACATGGAGGTGTGAGGGCGTCCAAGATCTTACTGAGAACCACAGGAATTAATTTACACCTTTTATCTGAGGATTTGGGCTTCCTTTATAACAAGGCTCAGACCTTGGGCTGAGTTTTCCCCATGTGCAAATTTTGCTGCAGAGCTGAGTGTTACGAAAGCTGTCATTTCCCATTTTCTCTAAGTAACACACTCATTGGCATAACAAAGCAGAATTGTAGCCAGCTGCTCAAACTTTTGATCACACAGTTATGACATTATGGTTTTATTTCCTTCTGGCACAGAAAAAAGGAAGCAAATTGAAAAAGGCATCAAGTCTGGAAGAGGGTGAAGATGATTCGGATTCTCAGGGGAATTTAGCCAGGAGCTCTGTACACTACAGCAGGTTTGTTAACAAGTGATTGGGCAGCTCTGTTGCCAAAATATGCCTGCATAAATACACCCACTAAATACGTTTGCCTCTGGTCCAGATGCCAATTTGTTGGTGGCTGCAGGCAGGTGGCAGGAACTTGGGGAGGAGATGCAGTGTCTGCCACAAAATCACCAGAATGATCTCTTGGTGCTGTTCAGACTAATTAACAAAGCACAGTGGACCTTCTATTCATTTTGGGCTCTTACTATCTCCTATATTTCTTTACCCTGATTTATTTTTAAATATGAACTATACATTTACCCCTTAATTAGCGTGGAGTTAATTCGTTTTGTCTTTCTAGGGTAAACCGACAGAAGAAGACAATGAAGCTGTCCAGGGCCCTGTCTGACCTGGTGAAATACACCAAGTCTGTTGGCATCCATGATGTTGAAACTGAAAGTAAGTTGAACTAAAACTTTAGTGAAAATAATTGCTACGCAAAGAAATGGAAAGGTTTGTGTTCTTATATATCTTTTCATTAAAAGAAGAATTCTTAATGAAGATTCGGGTCATCATCTTCAATTTCCCAGCCATAACTGCTCCAACAAGCACAGTATCTGCTGTAATTTAAGGAAAACAGCTCCCTCTGAGTGGCATGCACTGAAATGATGCTTGATAGTTAAAAGGGACTCGTGCTATGTACTTTTGAAAGCTTTATCTAGATAATAAATAAATGAATAAGGAGATTACCTCTAATCTCCTCTGCAGTCTCTTCCAGCTGGCAGGTTTCATCTTTCAGTGAAACCAAAGCCCACCAGATCCTGCAGCAGAAGCCAGCACAGTACCTACGTTTCAACCAGCACCAGCTGTCCCGCATCTACCCCTCCTCCTACCGAGTGGACTCCAGCAACTACAACCCCCAGCCTTTCTGGAATGCTGGCTGCCAACTTGGTGAGCAGGAAGGAAGCTTATTTACTTTTCCTTCTATTTTGGGAGGGTTGTTTTAATGGGAGCGTTGGAATCACCCCTTAGGACACTGTGAGTTCTCAGCCTTGCTGACCATTGAGTCCTCCCTGTCACTGTCCCTGGACTGGTTACCTTGAACATGTGTCTTACATGCCAGGAATTGTCTGGTAGATGGAAATAAATGGACTTCTTAAATGCAAGAGGGCTTCAGAGTTCAGCTCTCCCAGAGAGCTTCTCTCCCTGAAGCTGTAATACAGCAGAAAAATTTTTCATAAGATACCTGATTTTTTGCATCTAAGAAGTCAAATTTGAGTCTGATTTCTTCTTTTGAATAGTTGCACTGAACTACCAGTCAGAGGGGAGAATGCTGCAACTGAACCGGGCCAAATTTAGTGCCAATGGGAACTGTGGCTATGTCCTCAAACCAAACTGCATGTGTCAAGGTAAGGAAAACCAGCAAAACCAGTGGGCCACTGGTTGCGTGACAGGATTGAGTGTGGGGCCTTGTTACAGTTTGTTTAAAGATGCATTTCTGATGCCAGAAGGTATTGGTAATTAAAATCATTTTGCACTTTCACATTATGGGACTCTTCATTCTTACAGGTGTCTTTAATCCAAATTCTGAAGACCCACTGCCTGGTCAATTGAAGAAGCAACTGGTTCTAAGAATTATCAGTGGTCAACAACTTCCCAAACCCCGTGATTCCATGCTGGGAGACAGAGGAGAGGTACGGGACACCTGGTGATTGTTACTTTGTGATGCACAAGGTTTATTTCCACACTGGCTGGGCTCAGGATGAGGATTTCACATCCTGCAGTTGCTTGTCAGGTGACACAGAACATGAATAAATTAGGCCATGAACATCCTACATCTTCAGGTGGTTTTCTTCACTTTTAGGCATCACAGCAGTGGTTTGATGGTTTTCCTCCAACTGCCAACACAGTACTCCCAGGAGAAGCAAAAAAAAGGGAGAGAGATCTTATCAATTTAATAATCCACTCCATATAGTTCAGGACCAATAATTAACCAGACATTCATGTACAGTGCCCATACTGTAAAAGCCATTTGTTTGGGTTTCATCTTTGTCACTCTTCCTTTTCAATATTTGTTGCTTTTTGTTTTTCAGATCATAGATCCGTTTGTTGAAGTAGAAGTTATAGGCTTACCTGTGGATTGCTTCAAAGAACAAACCAGAGTAGTGGATGATAATGGTAAGATTATCTGGGATTTGGGGTTTTTTATGGTTGAAACATCCTCTTTCAGGCAAGTTTTTTTCATAAGAATAGGAATAGATAAGATTTGATACCAATTATGACAAAGCACTGAAAATTGGATTTCAGCATTTTTAATGTTAATTAGACTTGGATTTTGACTTGTTTGACTGAGTTGGAATAAATATGCTGAAGGTCTTGGTGTGAAACAAGACCTTTGTTTTCCCATTATGTGTGAGAGAAGGGTATTTTGAGCTTGCAGAGGTCCAAAGGCAGGTTGTCCAAACCCCTGCTGGAAGCAGGACCAAATTCAGGTGAGACCCAGCTCTGTTCCTTGCAAATCCTCGCGCTGCTCCTTGTGGGAGCACTGGATTTTCCGAGATCAACGAATCAATCTGTCAGGAAAACTAGAACGACACTGCAGCTGAGGCATTCCTTGTGTAGGCAGACTTCTTGTTTCTCGTGAATGAGACACCTAAAGGCTGATTCCCCCCTTTGCAAGGTTTTAACCCCATGTGGGAGGAGACGTTGGTGTTCACAGTGCACATGCCAGAGATCGCCCTGATCCGGTTCCTGGTGTGGGACCACGACCCCATCGGGAGGGATTTCATCGGGCAGAGGACAATAGCCTTCAGCAGCATGATGCCAGGTGAGAGAAAGGGGACGTCCCAAATCGGTGGGCTGGGATTTTGCCTGTGAAAAGTGGGAATTAATGTGTCTGCTGCAGAAATTTCTAGTTAGGACAAGAGACTGGAGTTCGGGCCCTGAGTTCTCTGCCTAAGTCAGCTACTGACTGATACGGTGATGGAGATTAAATCAATTAAATCTAGACTTTTGGGACTAGATTTTGGAGAAATGGATAAGATTGTTAAGTAGGGTGGGTAAATACTGTGGGCTTGGCAGGCTGCTCTACAGGACCTTTACTCCTTTAGTGCTTTTTCCTCTCTTTCTTCACACCAGGTTTTGAAAAAACTCTATAGAGTTTTGCTTGGTTTTATGACTATGAGTAGTAGTTTAACACAGAACAGAAAGTCACCTATTCTAATGATGGGATCCAGGTTATTAAATGCCATTTTCTGACAGTTTCCTCTTTCTGTTTTCAGTACAGTCTTCTTTCACATTAAAGCTTCTTGTCTGTGTATTTGTTTTTTCCTTTCAAAGTAAAGAAAAAAGTTTGTGTTTAAGATTTAAAAAAAACGTCCAGTCTCAGTAAACTGACCTTGGATGAAAGGTTTACAGTCTTAATAATGGACTGAAAGTCCAAAGGAGAGAATATGGTCAAGTTTAAATCACGGGTGACAGCAGCAATAACAGACCCTGGATGAAACAGGACGCGGCTGTTTCATGAAATCATGACAAAACACGGGGGTGAAGTTTGCCAGTGGCGTGGCTCAGGTACCTGAGTGTGTGGCAAGGTGATGCTCGAGCCTGGATCCCCACTGTGAGGAGGAGCTGGGAGAATCCTGCTTCATCTCTTGTGCTGCTCACAGAAGGAAAGTCTCCAGCTGCTCCTCCTGTGACCTGTCCCCACGCTGTGCCAGCTCTGCTCCCTCTGTTTCAGGTTACAGACACGTGTACCTGGAAGGCATAGAAGAGGCTTCCATCTTTGTGCATGTGGCTATAAATGACATCTGTGGTAAGGTGAGTGTGCAACACCCCCACAGGAGCTGCCAGCATCTTGTATCACACCAGGGAAACTCAGTGGGTGAAGGTCCAGGCTGACATTTTTGTTCACTTCGAGTAAAAATTATCTCTGTGCTTGTCAGGGTAGACGAGATCTGCTTGTCAGAGCTTTCTGAATATTCGTGGAGGTAGAGGCAAATCGCAGGGAAAGTTATAAAAGGGATTCTTGCAGTGCCTTTTTGAGGAAGCCATAGGGGAAGGTTATTTCATTGCAGCACACACATTGATATAAAAAATGGCATTGTGTCCAGTCCTGTGAGTGCACCTTGCTGAGCCAAAGGTGGCACACCTTAACCTTGAGCCCTTGCTCCCTGCAAAGCTGATGCTATAAAGGCTCTGCCTGATGTTCTGGCATTTTACATTTAATTAAATTCTTCGAGCCTATTTGGATTTTTTTGCCATAATAACTCTTAAAACGCAGAGGAAAGGTGATGCTACTAATAGTCAGACACATTTACACCCTTTGTCTGTTATTAAGGGTGTGTTTGCTTCACGTGCAGGAAACAAACAACTCTCAGGGCGCCGCATCTCGATTTCCACGAAAGCAAAGCCCTAATTTCAGACTTTTCCTAGGCCAGATAAAAACGAGACAGCTCCTGTCCTCCCAGTGCAATGTTCTGAGCTGTTAATGTCCATGAAATCCAGGTACAAAGCCCCTTGCAGGGCCTTGGGCACCTCAGTTTGTCCCGCAGTGACGAGGTGCAATTTCGGCATCGCGGCAGCAGGAGGAGGCATCCAACGGGCTGGGAATGCCCAGGTCCTCCTCGGAAGGGCAATTCGAGCACTTCCCGAACGGGAAAACAGCTTTTTTTAACTGCTACACTTTAATCACTGCTTAATTACATAACTCCATCAGCTTCCAAGCCGCTGCCCTTGCCAGCAGTGTGTAATGGAAGGGACAATGTTCATCCTCTGGGAACGTATTTTGAAGTGTTTTCAATTCAAACCTCCCATGGCAAATTGTCTCTCTGTTCAGCCTTTATCTCCTAGCCTTTCATAATTATTTGCTCTTACTAACTTCTTCGTGAGGGACTGGCTGGTGATAGTTTGCAGAAGGGCAACCTGTCCGTTTAAACTTTGGCAGTTTTTTTGGGGACATAGATTTTCTTGGTGTCCCCTGATTGTCACTGCAGTGTCTCTGGGTTCGCTGGTGTTAAGAAGGGATTCTGTGCACTGACAAAATATAAGGATTTGGAAGGAAAGCCTGTATGTGTTGTGGTTTTGTTGTTTGGGGTTTTTTTTAATTTATAATTTTAATTAAAACTACTGAAAATGTGGAACAAAGATTACACGTCCCTCTCTGGTTTGGTCTGTCTGAACCACTTTTTACTTTGATTTTTGGTTAACAGAGTGCTGTCCAAATTAGAATTTTGAAAATTCTTATTTTTCTGGCCATAATTAAGAGGGGAGAAAAGAATTTTCTCCCCTCTTAATTATGGGCAGAAAAAAAATCACTCCAGTTATCAGCCTGGTTTTACCCATTCTTTATTAATCCAGAGACTCTAATGCAAACATTTACATTTTGGGACTTTTTTATAAACGGAAATATTCCACCTGCTCAGTAGCTTGGTATTGCACTAAATGCACTAAAACAGTCTTAGATTTATTTATTTTTTTTTTCACCTTAACGTGTGTGTGAAATCTCTTTCAGATTGCTCTGTTTCCTGGAAAGGCTTTTCTTTGTTTCTGTCTCTTCTGTGGTCTGCTCATGCACTGCAGAATTTCTTGTGGTTTTTCTAGATGTGCCTATCTCTGAGACCCTCCCTCACTGTTACTCTGCCTTTACTCTGTCTGTTTGTGATTTCAGTGGGCTTCTCTATGTCAAAAAAAGTCTCCTTTTAGAAGCAGAGCGTTTTTAGACGCCTTGAAGGTACCCCTCCTGCCTCAGGGAGGTGCAGACACCACCACACACCTGCATGCCTTGAGCTGGTAGCTTCATCAGCATCAACGTCTCCTCGTTAGCATTTTCGAGCTCTCCAACCCATGGGACATGAATTGTGACATTTGACTGGGTCACTTCTGTGGGGTCATTGACAGCCACAGAGCCCTCCCCCTGTGAAGCAGATCCAGGATAAAAGTCCTGCCTGTTCTCCCCGTTCTAGGAGCCTCTCCCTCTCCTGACTTTTCTCTTGAGGGTTATAATTCAAACCCCTTCTTTCACGTGGGAATGAGCATTGACAGCAAATCATTTGCTAAATTGTGGGAAAGCCTCTTGTTTTCCAAGTCTGCTTTAGAGAGTGAAACAGCCCTGTAAAAGCCGGGCTGGAAGCTGAAAGCACAATGTCCTGGATCTCCCTCAAAACTGCTCTCTTTTATTTTCTTTTTTTCCTTCTTTTAAAACTTCTTTTTTTTTTTTTTTTTTTCTCCCCCCCAAGTTAACCAAATCTGCCTTTGGGTTCTTGAATCACTCCACTGATTCAAGCAACAGTGTCCAGCTTAACAAAGCTGCACCAAAACAAGCCAGAATGACACCTGGGGGCCCTGCACTGCGTGTCACCCATTCCATCAGTGCTTCCCTTTTCTTTTTGGTGGATATTATTTGTCTGTGTTGTTTGTATGACAATTTTTTTTTTCTGGGTTTTGCAAATATTTATATTGTCTGATTTTTATAGCAATGAATTAGTGTACTTGCCAGCTTGTCTCCCAGTAATCCAAGCAGACTGTTCGATAGTCTGGCTCTCACGGAAGATTTTCCAATATTTAATATTTGCCTTGCATGGGAGAAAAAATCAATCCCCACCATCTCTATCTTATCCTAAAGGTAATTTTTGATAGTGTCCTACTCACACTGGAAATTGGCACGTGCTAACTAAACTTCAGTCAATTATAATTGAGTAAATATTATATGAAAAAAATGAAATTATGAACGCTGTTACTGGTCCTTGTGTCAGCCAAATAAACCTTGGTCCCACATGGCAGCTTGGGCAGGACACTCAGGGTAAAGGCAGCTCTTAGCCCAGGCTCAGTGCACAGGACAGCCAATATCTGTCCATTAAGCCCTGCACAGCAGAATTGGAAATGCACAAATATTTATTTGGGGGGGGTGAAAGACCATTGTAATTTAAATGAGACACTTCTGTGCCGTTGTTTGGCACTGCAGAAACGTGACCTCGTGTGACATCACAGGGCAAAACTGGAACTGACAGCGAGTGCCAGCGAGCGTGGCTGCTGGTCAGCTTCTGTCACGGGCTTCTTAAAATTCTTCAGTCATGATGTACCCTGGGTTTATTCATTCTTGATGCTACAGCTGCTCACAAGTCTGATCTGGCTGGGAAATAAGGAGAACAAAAGGGGAGAAGTGGATTGAAAGAGAAATATCTTTCTGTGCCTTAAATGAAATGCCTTTCTGTGATCTCTGTGCACAGAGCAAACCAACACTGTCTCAGGCATCAGCCTTGCTGCTTGAAAAGCTGGCAAGTACACCTGGAATGTTTGCAGGAATGCTGGAACTCTGTTTCATTGAAATGTAAATCAGTTGTATGGTGGTGGGAGATTTATTATGATGGTGAATTTATGTGTTAAATGCTTAACTAACTGCTGAAGACTATGGAGAACTGTATAATGACACTGACTAACTTCCCTTGTTTATAGTGTGTTTCCTCAGTGCTGAAAGCATACACCAGTGTCTTGGGATAAGTGTTGTATGGTAGGAAAAATTAACCAAAGTGTAATCACACAGGTAGAAATTGAAGTGCTCAATGATCTTTTGTGTGTGTATAGTTAACTGCTATTCATGACAGTGCTCAATTCAATCCAAGTGTAGATCTCCTTTATACTGAAAAAATATTCTATTTCATGGTCAGTGTTTATTTCCCAGCAGCTCCTAGAAAATGCATTTACAGCAAGAACTTTAAATACATCTGAGAAACTCTTCAGCTTCCAGAATGAAATCCTTGTAGACAGAAGTATTTCCTTTTCTTTTTTTTTTTTTTTTTTGTCTTTTCAATAGCTCTAATGTTTATGTAGATGTTGTAAGTAGTTACACACTAGAAAGAAAATGATGACAAATACAGAGAAGCGTGGCTGAAAAACACAGCTGAGAAAAAGGAAAAAAAAGAGAAATGTGTTATTTTGCAAGGCTGCTGTTAGTGATTTTTTTTTTTTTTTTCATTTTTAATGCCTGTCCTATTTCTGGGTTAGTTCTCATGCTGATGGTAGGAATATAGCAGGAACCTCTGTGTGTGAATGATCACTTGTTCATGAGTTCCTGTGCCCAAGAGGAAGAGCTTTGCATTTTTTATAAGGGGCTTTTTATATATATTTTTTTTATTATTATTATTATTCTTTTCTTATTTCTTTTGCAGGCCAAACAAGCTCTAGGTCTAAAAGGGCTGTTTCTCAGAAATCCAAAGCAGGCCTCTCTGGACAGTCATGCTGCTGGGCAGCTCCATCGCAAACATTCCTTTAGCAGCCACATCCTGCGACGGACGGCCAGTGCACCCACCAAGAGCCAGAAGAAGAACAAGAAGGGCTTCCCCGAGATTGCTTTTGACACGAAGGACAGCAGCTCTGCAGGGGCTGGAGAAGGGAGGGAAGTGGAAGCTGCCTCCCAGCCCCGCTTTGTGCAAGAGCCAGAAAGTGCTTCCCCGTCCCCAGCTCCCCGAGACGGCGCCGGCGGGGAGGCACCTGGCAAGGGCTTGAAAGGTAAGGCCCAGGGCTCTCCCAGAGGGCCAGGGCAGAGCTGTGCCCACCCCGGGGCTCCTTTCAGCGAGCCCTTGCCCAGGGCACACAGGGTGAGGCTGCAGGAGCCCCAGGGCGAGAAGCCGAGCGTCTTCGCCCGCTGTGCCATCAACAGCTCGGGCAGGATCGGAGTGG
The DNA here is from genome assembly GCA_013397395.1 of Sinosuthora webbiana. Taxonomy (NCBI): domain Eukaryota; kingdom Metazoa; phylum Chordata; class Aves; order Passeriformes; family Sylviidae; genus Sinosuthora; species Sinosuthora webbiana. Next base: position 295,085 of record VXBN01011446.1, read on the forward strand.
CCACCAACTGCATGAAATGCATGATTGGCTCCAGAGAGAGCCCTGACCCCGAGGGGCCCTGGAGTGACCACCCCGGCAGGCCCATTGCTAGAGACCCCCTGCACCCTGGGCAGGGCAGCAGTGCAGAGGAGAGGATAGAGCTCAGGAGCTGGGTTGTCAGAGGGCAGCCCAGGCCACACTCAGATCTGCAGCCCTGCAGCGGCCCTGGAACTGCAGATGATGTGACGAGGAGCGCTCAGTCTTTTGTGACCCCAGGGAAGACAAGTGGTGACTCTAAGTGCCACGGAGTGAAGGCCCATTCCCGGCAGTGGTGGCAGTGCCAATCAGGTGGCAAGTATGGAAGCACTGTCAACTTGGTTGCAGCCAGCAATGGCTCTATATCCTCCAACTCCAGCAGTCTAGAAAGCCTTGGAAGCCCAGAATTCCCCAAGCACTGGTCTGAACCTTCTCGAAGGCAAGTGGGCACCCTACAGAGGGAAATGAATGCCTTGTTCGTTCAAAAATTGGAGGAAATTCGAAGTAAATCCCCTATATTCTTTACTGGTAAGACCAGATTTTCTTCACCCTTCTCCGCTGTAGATCACACCATTGTCTCAGCTTCTGCATAGCGTCCTGACTTAGAAGCTCCTCTATGTTGTTTGGCTGTCAAGAGGTCTTTTTTTTTTTAATTTTGGCAATGACAGAAAAAAAAAATAATCTGCATAAATATTTTTATTTTCTTTTTTTTGTAGACGTGTCTGGTTTAGATTAGTCCTTGCCATGCCTAGTCAACCATCTGCAGTAGTGACACTGTCAGTAGTCCATAAATGTTGGGGCTGTTTGTTCAGGGTTTTTTGTTTCCTTGGTTTTCTTAGTGAATGTGGTATGATACTAAGTAAATTTTAAGATCCAAACCAGAGCATTAAGTGAGATTGAATATGGAAAACCCACATCAAGAAACAACATTTCCATTATCAGCCTTTGCGTCCCACTGAGGCATAACCACATCAGGAATGATGTTCCCTCCTCAAAGACCTTGCAAAAACCACTGCTGTCAGTCCAGGAATTACTGGATGGAATTCTCTGCTCTGGGGTGTTCAGGAGATCATATTTTACAAACACAGCAGCCCATTCTGGTCCTAAATGTGTGTGCAAACCTTTCTTCACTGCTGTGATGTTCCACGCACAGCCCTGGCTGTGGCCTGAGGGCAGAGCTGCACGGCACAGAGCAGCAGAGTGTGTGATCTGCTGCTCCCTGCCATCAGCCAGGCTGGGCCACTCCTGGCATTCCCCCACTGCAAACCAAAATGTGCCCACTTAGAGGGAAGCTCCTCAAGCTGCAGCATTTTGTGGTCGTTTCATGCCAGAAGCAGGAGTGTGGTCGCTGGGACCCTGTGACTGCACCTGTACCAGGAACTGGGGGGTTTGTAAAGATGGGAAATCAAAGCACAGGCAATCAAAGGAAATATTTTAGGAAGGAAAATGGCATTTTTCCCTCCTGATTTGGGAGAGAAGGAAAGAGATTTTGATAAGAGTTTTCTGCTTCACAGAATTGTAAGGAGAAAGTAGGATATACAGCTTTTGGCTGTGACTGCAAGAGCTCCTCTTCAAATCCCTCACCCTCCTCGTTAATTGTCCAAGAAATTTGGACACTGGTGATTACATTTTCAGGAACAGTGAAGGGACTTTGGTGCTTTTCCTAAGATGCAATCCCTTTTTTAGTAACAGATTCTGACTGCCCACCTCTAGCGGGCTTCTTTGAAAGCTTCACACAGAAATTTGAGATATTTTATTTATTTGACCAATTTCATCTGGTTGGGTGTCTGCAATTTACCTTCCATCCTTTTATCCCCTTTATTTTTTTTAACATATTTTTCCAATATCTGCTTGGGCTTTTAGGAAAACACCAGGACAATGGGAGGGGAGAAGTTTGCTGGTTCCCGTGACTTGCGGTTAATCCAAAGCAGCAGAACTCTTTCTATGCCTAAATTATTGGCATCGGGCTTTTCACAAACTCTGAGTACTGTGACATATGAAACCATTTCCCATTATCAGTGCCAGCTCCCCTGCCAGCCCCCCGAGTCACTAAACAAATATTGTGATATGCTTGAAATTTGATTAAATCCATCTGACTTCCCAAGCATGGAATCAGCAAACCCCTCAAAACGGTGAAACGGTGCCTTGGACTGGCTGCTGCTGGTCCAGTGAGAGCCCCTCTGTTTGCACAAACAGCTCCCTTCCCCATCCTCCGTGCCTTGGGCCAGGAAACCAGGGAAACCAGCTCCATGGCTGCACTTGGGAATTGGCATTCTGCTGGGGGAAGTGCCCCTGGGATAAGGCAGGGAACTGTAGCTGGCCCTTTATGGCAGCAGCCTTACATTTTCCAGGGATTCCCCTCCCAAGTGCGCCCCAATCTGTGCTGGTGGATGGGGAGAAGGAGAGTTCGTAAGTCTGATCAGCTCTGGGATCTTCCTGACACTCCTCCAGACACTGAGAGCCTGGAATGTTGGATTTGGATTATGGGCACACGTGCCTGATTCCCTTCCAACACTCCCAGCTAATGCAGGACAGGCCAGGGAAGAGCTGCTCCCGTCCCTGAGTTCCTGCTCTGGGCTGGAAATCCTGGTGCCAAAGGAAAGGTCTGGTATTCCCTGGGCAGTGCAGGTGATGTTTTCCATCGGGAAGGGCTTTGGAGGAGTCCAGCTTCCTCTGAGCAACCTGGAAAGTGTCCTTGCCTATGTCAGGGTACTTGAAACTTGATGATTTTTAGGGTCCTTTCCATCACAAACCGCTCTGTGATTTCATGATTCTGTGATTCCATTCCCCCGTCCGTTGGAGCGTGTTTCTTCAACACTAACGAATATTTTCATTCTTCTACGATTAAAAAAAAATGAACTTAATGTCTGTCCATGTATGGATTCCATTGAGTGCTCTGGTTGGTCAGAAATTCTTAGGATCCTACAACCGTGTGTGAATATCCCTGTATGTCTCCTTTCCCTCCCTCAGCACTAATTTATCCTGTTACCTGCACCTGCCTTCCCTACATTAACTGGATTTTTCCTCTGTTCTGTCCTATTATTCTACATGCACACTCTCTCTCTCTAGTTAAGAACTGAAAGGACAAGCAAGTCAAAGGTAATGTCTGCTGAGTGTCCCCGATTCCAGCACCTTGTTGCCTGTAGTCCTGGTTTTTGCCTGTTTGCTGCCCTATAATTACCTGCTCCTGTACCCTTATGGTCGTGGTCTGGCTCGGTGGTGCTTTGTTAGTTCTGGAATGCATGTCTGCACTGTGCTTTGGAGATATGGGGAATAATCTTTTTGGCATGATTGCTTTGGCTCCCAGGGTGCAGGTGATAAACACTGCAGAGAATGGAGCATTTTCTCCAGGTAATTGGTGGCTGTAGTGATTCTCCAGGGTTGCACTCTCAGCCTGCTGTTCATGACCCATCCGTCTGCGGAGTTTTTTTGAAATAGAAATTACCAAGTTTTTTTTTAAGAAGAACAAAGCCTGTCTAAAGCTTTTGTTTTGTTTTTAAAAGTCCCGTTGCCAACATTCCACTGCCTGCAGATCATTTGTAATCTGCTCCACAAGTCCTGTGCTGCTTCTCTTCTGAGTGGTTGGTCATTGGGATCACATCTGCTGGTCAAACTGGTGTTTTGATTATTGTACATGCTCTGGTTGTGCTCTGATACCCTGACCTGTTTGAGTGCTGGAAGGAAGGAAAACTGCAAATCAAGTGGCGCTGGATAGTGGAGGGAGCAAAGTTGGTTTACAAAAGGGGACACAAAGGGCAAATTGCTGGGTGCTGTTGTTGTTTGATAAGAAAACCAGAACAGTCACATGGTGCTGCTGTGCATGGACTGAGATTTCTTGATGTAACAGGGCTTTGTGCGGCTAAAACTGAATGTGCAAAATGTTTTGCTGCCTTTGGCCAGGCATTTCAAATCACAAGTTATTTTTAAAATCATGATTAACATAGGCAACTAGTACCTTGAGAACAAAATGGTCACACATAAGGAATGAGTCTTAGTCTAAGCTGTAATTTGTAAGAGATAACTAACCCCGCGTCTCTGTTTTTCTTGTTTCTCTCTTTTTCCTTTCATGCCTCCCGAGCAGATGTCTGCCACTTCTCAATCCAGAGGTCAGCCACTTCTTTATGCAGCCTAGAAACGATCACAGAAGAGCCTGTCCTTGCCAGTGAGAACCATCGCTGCAGCCTTCCCTTCCCTCTGCCCGTTACCCCTTACAGTGACTCTGAGGAAGGATCTGGGTCCGACCATTCCACCGAGGCTCCATCAGAGGGAAGCAGCACACCCAAGCAGCCTCAAGAGCCCCAACCCTCCAGAGAACAAGGAACAAATCTGGCTGCAGAAGACCAAGGGCAGGATGTCCCAAGAGCAGCTGACACAAGTTCAGTAGCCCCAGAGGATGAGAGGACAAGTGTGGCAGGATGTCCCACAGAAGGAAATGGCTGGACACAGAGCAGTGAGGCTGAAGAGCAGGGCAGATCAGCAGCACATCCCCAAAAAGCCAGGCTGGTAGAGGCAGCAGATCTCAGTGCTGGCCAACCTGTAGGAAACTGCCAGAAGCAAAACAACCAACCAGATCAGGTATTAACAGACATGAAAAGCGCCTCTGAATCCAAAGGGCAAAACCTGGGTGCAGCAGCTGTTCCACCCCAGCAAAGCAATGTCATTAACGGCACGCAGGCAGCTTCTCCCCACAAAGCCCGGCCTGCGCAGGCTCTCCCTGTCTCTGTTTCTCAAACCAGCTCTTACGTGTTGGCAAGAAGGGCAAAGAGTGAAGGACTGAAGGCGTCAGACTCCTCAGCCTCAATAAAAACCCCGAGCAGCCAGTCTCCAGCAGCAGAAGTGTACTTTGATGCCACTGTCAATGACCGGATCTGGAGCAAGCTGGACTGCGGCAGCCACCGTGACAGCATGTCCTCCTCGTCCAGCATGTCCTCCAACGACACCGTCATTGACCTCTCCCTCCCCAGCCTGGCCCGCAAGAGCCTCCCGGACCTGGGCATCCGCCAGGACAGCCTGGAGCCCCTGGCCATCAGGAAGGGGATGCGCCCACGCTCCGCCACCACCTGCAGCAACGAGATGCCAATGGTCAGCAAGAGCAAGTCCAACCCCAACCTGAGGTCTGGCCAGCTGCCGGCTGACGAGCTGTGCCCCCGGCCCCTGGCCAGGAGCCCTCAGGACGTGTTCTCGTCCATTCCTAGACGGCACACCTGGAGCAGGCTCTACATGGAGAGTCTCAGGCAGTCCTCTAACAAATCCAAGGCGCACGACACGGTTGGGAGTAACCAGACAAAGTCCAAAAGCCTCGGGGACCTCACCTCTGACGACATCGTGTGCACTTTTGAAAGCAAATACCGCAGCATCAGCAGGAGCTTCGTCACCCGCTCCATGCGGGAGCAGCGCCGCTCCTCGGGCCTGCGGCCCCCGGCCCGAGCCCGGGACGAGCTGACTGAGCAGCTGAAGAAGCTGACAGCCTTCCAGCAGGAGAACGACATCACCTCCCCCATCAGCCTGGAGCCCAGCGAGTCGGAGGAGGAGGGCGAGAGCGTGGGGCTGCTGCGCCGCTCGTCGTCGCGCAGCCAGAGCCGCGTGCGCTACATCGCCAACAGGGCCCGGCAGGCCCAGGAGAGGCAGCGCCTGCAGGGCCGGGCACAGCTCGGGGGCAGCCCCATCGAGGAGAGGGGCAACCCCGAGGGCGCCTGCAGCGTGGGCAGGGCCGGCTGCGCCGACCCCGCCGCACACACCGCCCTGCCGTCCTCGCCCAAAGCCCAGCCCGACTGCGGGGCCGACACCGAGGTGTTCTTCATGCTCAAACTGTGACCCTGGCGGCGCTGGGCGCTGTTCACACTCCTGGCACAGCAAAACACAGCGACCTGAGAGGCCCAAAATCATCCTGCCCGCGGCTCGGTGCTCCCTGGCCTTCCCTGGAGCCCGAGGATGCTTAATAGCACGACTCCAAAAGAATAGATGAGGATTTGTTTCTATTTCTGCTTCGCCCAGCCTCCGATTTGGCCTCCTTTGTGTGCGACCACTTCTTGCCTTTGCAGTTTGCTCTTGGTCTCTACTAATTTCAATAATTCTTCTGACAATAGGTAGCCTTGATGTTTAATAGCAAAATGCGATGCTAACGACAGCTAAGGTAAATTTTGCTCTCACAAATCGTGGATCCGTGTAAGGAGGCTGGACTTAGAATCCCATTTTATTTTCTGGAAGAGTTCGAGGCCTCTGAGGGTGTGAATTAATAATGCAGTAGATGCAGTCCATCTTCCATCGTGGACCCGCTTATTTCAGTGAAAATCCATCTTTTCTCTTTGAAGAAGAGCTCTCTGGTTCCAAAGCAATGCTTTTATAACCCCAGCCTGTTTATATATCTATATATATATATCTATATATATATACACCTGTGTGTATGCAAAGATGTGTCTGCACATGTATGTACACATGCACACCCTGAAACTGAACTGTGACTGCTCCTTGTCTCAAGGCGTTTTCTGAGGGAACTGAGACAGGACAGAGAAGGGAATGGCTAAAAATAGGAGATACCTTCTGACTTGACTTCAGAAATGGCTACGAAGCATGTTAGTCTTTTCTTGAAACAGCACTGTCCCTTCTCATGGTACTTTAACGATGCTGCTGTACATAGCACTTTTTGGATGAATTTTACTATTTCTGTATTGCACTGCCATGCAAAATTTTCAATGATATGTTTAAAAAAGAGAGAGATATTTAATTTTTTTAGATGGACATATTTAGAAATTAAATAACAACCTAAAGAGAGTAATAATTTTTTTCTCCCCCCCCCTTTTTTTTTTTTTACCTTTTTATTTTTAGGGATGTTGTCATGTGTCCCCCCTGGTCCCCAGTTATGATGTCATTTATTATAGATGTACATTTTATCAGTGATGGAGAAGAATGTTTACTGAGATGCATTTTAAAGAGAAACAGAGGTTTAATTTTATTTCAGGCTGCATAGAGTCCCTATTATTGAGAGGATATTTTGCCTTTGTAATGATTCTTTTGTGTATATTGCAAAATTTACGAATTTGTTTGTAAAACCACCTTACACTACTAAAATAAACATATTTAACCTTCCAGCTGGTGACTCTTTAGCTGTAACACAACACTGGGGTTTGTGATACACAAACATGGTTCATTCTATCAGCTTTGTTTTTCAACTTGCTTTGTGGATAACGTTTCATTTTCCTCTTTTTCAGAGGGTTAGCCAGCAGCAGACCCAGCTCAGATTTTCTCAGATTTCTTCAGGATTGGCAGAGACTGATACTCTTTGGTGTGAGACACAGCACAGGGGCCAGGGCAGAGCCCTGGCTGCGAGGATGAAAATTCTGGGGCAACTGGTGGAATTAGTGGCCAAACAGACAGAAGGAGCTGATCCATCCTGGAGCAGCTGTACAAGTAACACAGATGGCCCTGTTTCATCACTGAGGGGGTTTTAAAGTCTGGCTGAAAATGCTGCAGCACAATTTGGCTCTTCACCTGTCACTTGATTGAAAAATCACTTCTATTCCTGTCCCGGCAAAGTGCACAGTGAAAGTGCATTTTACTTCCTTCGCACTCCTCCTGAAGGGCTGTCACTTGTGGAGCTGGAAAGGGGCTCTTGGCTCTAATTTTAGTATTACTTGGCCACAAGGATTTAAACTCTGAGATACCAAAACAGCAACAAAATTTAAACTCTGAGATATCAAAGTGTAGGGCTGTCAGTGTCACCACCATAACATGGTGATGGGGGCTGGAGGGGTTCAATATTCCGATCCAATCTTTTCAAATGCTCTTCAGCATTTTCCTCTGAAAATATTCAATGTTTTTGTCTGAAAATATCCCCTCAGTTTTCCAGCCTGGCTCAGATCTGCACAGTCTGTCTGCAGGACTCAGATCCTGCAGATCCCGGGAGAGCTTTGTGCCGGGAGAGGTTTGGGACGTGCACTGAGGTGACCCCAGAGCGTCACTGCAGGCTCTGGAGGAAAGGAGGTGAAGCTGCAGCAGAACGTGTGATCCGCCAAGAGGAGCCTCCCCATTGTGTCCCAGCACAAAGCAAATTTCATTAACATTCTCTGGACGAAAAAAAATCATTCTTGTAATACTTTAATTTCGGGCTGAAAAGCTGCAGGGAGTCGCTGCTTTTGTAACTTTAATGCTTTTGTGGCTTTAATGTCGAGTACATGCGACTTGACAGCTTTGGAAAGTTAATGTTTAAAAGGCCTATTTGTGTCTTCTCAAAGACTAAATCTCACAATCAGATCATTTTCATCTTTAATTGATTAAGCAATACTAGTTAAATTAATGCACCTCACAGGAGGCAGCATCAAGGTAGCACTTCAAAATATTTATTTTTGTTCAGAATTTTAGCCTGGTGTCTGGATTTATCTCCTTAGGGTACACGTGAAATTTGCCCTCTTGCTTCCAAATTAGTAGCAACCACTTTTAACAGCTTGTTTTGTGACACTGCGTAAGACCGACCATTCATCACGTGTTTATTTATTCCTGTGAGCGGAATTTATTCCAGCATTTAAGAATTATTTGGAATTTAAGCCAGCAGAAGGCCACAGGTTTGCTCTTCATTCTTCTGCTCTTCCTGTGCACCCTGAGACTCCTGGGTGTGGATTTCAGCTCGTTAAACTGTGAGATCCGAAATCCAAAGTCTCCAGATCACAAGCAGTGTGTTGGACGTGGCTGGACGTGGGATTTACGGTCTGTATTCCTCCAGCCTGGCCTTCAGGAACGCCGACAATGAACATCGGATTGTGTCTTTCAAAGCTGATTTTGTCTGTGCGATCAACAGGCAGGAAAATGGGCACAGCTGCTGGGGACGGTTCCAAAGGGAGGAATTTTACAGGAACACCACAGGCCGGGAACAGAGTTGTGTGAGTCTTGCTTGCAGCATCCAGCTGCTGGACCGAGCCGCTTCCAAAGCCTCAGCTCTGGTGTGGTCTCCTCCTTCCCCACAGCCCCAGGTGTCCCCCGGTCCGGCTGGCNCCTCCTCCTCTCCGGGGTATTTAACCCAGCGCGGGATGCCTGAGCTGCTCCTGCACGGACCCACGGACGGACAGACGGACCGAGGGAGCGGCCGTAAGTGACAAACTGCCTTCGGTTCGTGCTCTGGTTCTGGCAAGGGGCAAAGCCACGGGCTCCCTCCTGGCTTTTTAACCCAGATTTGCACCCTGTTTGTGCTCTTAGATGATCAGTAGGCAGGATGTTAGCAACTTTCCTTCCAAGGTGATGCCAGGGATATGTTACCAGCTCCGATTAGTTTGGGTTTTTTTAGAGGAGGCCACTAGAAACAAAGATGATTCTGTTGCATGTACCAAATTGTAAGAGAAAAGGAACAGGAATTTAGAGGTTAAATCCACCGGGGAAAGTGCAGCTCCTGCTGCTTCTTTTCCTGGTTTTTGGGTGTTTTTTTGCCCCGTGGTTGATGCAGCTGCTCAGTTTTTGTGCTGCTCTGGCAACAGCCAAGAGCGGCAACTACTTTGTCTAAAATAAGTTGTAAAATAAAGTCAGTGCTGGCCGATGTACAGCTCAGATCTCAGCCCTCACCTCTGGTCCTTTCACAAGGATCAACACGTTCCCATTTGGCAGCGTTTTTTAACAGCAGCAGCAACAAAACCAGCATCAAAATTTAACCTGGAAAGAATCTTCTCTGGAGGTTTTAGTTATTTCTCTCATTAGGTGAAAAATACAGGGGGAAATGAGTGAGGCAAAGTACTGAGCTGTAATGCTGGGAGTTTTCATAGGATGCAGGATTGGGGAAATATCCTAAAAGCTGATGAGGCAAGATCACTAAATGTTTTCTGAGCATCAGTCAGCAGCAGGTAATGCTGCACGTTAGTATATTTTTCCTACACACTCTCATAAATGGTGCGTTTTCTTGGGCATTTTTAATATATTTTTTTATCATTTCTGGTGTAATGGTGTCCTGTATCTTGCTGGACAACAAATACCATTAAAAATATCTCTGCTGCTTCCTCTCCTGCCCTTTCCCTGAGAGGGAACCCACAGGGAGAGAACCACCAGTGGGTAAATCCCCTTTTTTAGGTTTGTCACATCCTTTTTGCTGCAGTGGGGACTTTCTTTAGTATTTGTTCTGGCTGAGCTCAGCAGTGGCTGTTTTCAGCTGGAGACTTTGTTTGGAATTGTGGCTCTATAGAAAAAGGATCAGAAAATCTGGGGCAAACTGATCTCACCCAGTGCAGAGGAACTGTAGAACCAGGTTTAACTGCTTGCCTTTCCCCTCCAGCAGGAAGGTTCCTTCAGGGCAGCAGGAATTTCTGCTCCAATGGATAAAGGTCTTCACTTCACGATCTGTGTGGTCACAACCGTGCTGCTCCTGAGGGAATCAAGCCAGGCAGGTGAGGAAAAGGATCCAGAACTGTTGGGCTGCCCCCAAAGCTGGTTTTGTTCTTCTTCAGAGCGTTAATTCCTTCAGTTTTTACCTGCCAGTGCTGGCTGGATTTTGTCTCAATCTCAGTTGCTTTTTTATTAAGAGATTCCCCAGGGCTCACCTTGTGGCTGTGAATTTGTTGAGTGCTGCCACCAAGTGTCTTTGATGTCCCCAAGCGTCTTGGATGTCCCCAAAGTGTCTCTGCTGCTACGGTTGAAAACCAGATGACACAGCCGGGGGGAGATGAAAAAAAGCCAAGGAAAAGGGTGGGTTTAGGTGTGGTTAAAGCTGCACTTCTGTGAGTTTATGGTCCCCCGAGCTGCAGCAAGATGCGCTGGGGATGGGGGAGAAAACTGAGCTGAGTCCTGAGCAGTGCCAGGAGCCTTTTCCCCAGGAGTCCAGCAGGAGCCTCCCTTTGGAAGGCTGGCCAAGCTCAGAGCAGCAGGAGCAAAGAAAAAGCTGATTTTTTTTCTTATTGCAGCCACAGTCACTTCCTGCAGCCACCAACCCACGGGGAAGGGAGGGATGAGCCCTTCCCTTTGTCCTGTGCTGCTGCAGCCTCCCGGGAGGATTCCCAGGAGGATCCCCAGGCTGAAGCCTGGACGCTGGGAAGTGTCAGTGCCATGACCTGGGCTCGGTGCTGCAGCCCCACCGCCCCTGGGCCTTTCAGGAGGGCTCACAAAGGGGCTTTGAGCCGGGAGCTGGAGCCCTCAGGACGCTCTGCTGCCTTCCAAGGAACCCCACAGGCCCTCAGAAAGGGCCTCCAAAAGCTGCTGCTGGCTTTAAAGGGGTTCTAAAGGCGGACAAGAGAAGTCCTTTGTGAAGATTTCCAGCCCCCATGGAGAACTGTAGGGGAGAGGGGAAAAAAACAGGTTTTGTTTTACAATAATGCGGAGTTCAGCGCGAGGCCAGAGAACGCAACACCAAAGAAGGAAAAATAAATACATAATGAATGAATATGCTGTTATATTTAGAGAAGAACTCACAGCTTTTGCTTGAAAGAGTGAAAAAAAACCCAAAAAACCCTGCATTTTTTTGGTTTATCTTGAGGGATTTTTGGCTCTTGTGCTGTGAGTTCTCTGAGTTCAAGGAACGGTGCTAAGCAGATTCTAGAAGAATCATCCCGGGCAATTAATAAGCAATATATTGACAAAATTGTGGTTTTAATTCTGCATCTCAGATGCAGAACCTGCCAGCAGTAGGGGAAAGGAAGAGTAAGAACAAACAGTGTCTGGGAAGTGGGTGGTGAGGAACTTTTGGCTTCTCCTCAGGGGAAAACGGGCCTTGGCAGGAACGGGGGCAAATCTGGGCTGGGTGAGGAACTGGTGCTGCCCCTCCTCAGGGGTGGACTGGCTGTGCAGGATCCATCCCCAGAGCGTGAGGGACATTAAGTGACATCACTAGGTGACATTAGAACCTCCTGCAGCCCCTGTCTCTGCCTTCTTTTGTGCCCTGGGGGAGGAAGCAAAGGGAGTTCGGGAGCTGAGGGTGATTTCAGCTGGTTATTTCTGGTTATTTCAGTGCACTGTGTAATGAGGAGCTGTAAATACGAGCCCCACACAAATCTGATTTCATTGTATTTTTCCAGGAGCCGGGAGGAATGATGATGCTGTGAACAAGGTATGTTTGAGTTCATTCGTGCAGAGCTACCGACGGAGGCAAAGGGCAGAAGACCACACATATTTAATTCAGAAATTGTGGTCAGGGTGTACAAAGATTCTAATCTGTGAAGAGTTGTTATTATTTTAAGTACATCATTCGTAGCTGGCTGTGTTTCTGTGCTGGTTTTGTTTGTTTGTTTGCTTTTGTGGGGCTTTTTTGACTGATTTTTTTTTGTCCAGAGCTCAAAATTGAGTCGTGCCCCAGGGAAGAACCTGCCAGCAGCCCTGTCTTCATGGCTGGTAGAGTTGGGGAACTTGTGATCACAAGTTCCAAGACAAAGCTCATCCCTCAAACCCTCCCATTGCACAGAGAGAATTAAAACAAGAGCATTTGGCTCCCGAAAGGACTGAGGTTTCTTTTGCACATTTTTTACTGCATATATAGATATTTATATATTCACACACGCATATACACACCCTCTCTCTCTCTGCCTAGAAAAATCACCCTGCGATTTTACAGTAAGCAGATACGTTTGAGACCAACAAACCTCACAGAATTTGACACTTGACTAGGAAAAAGCTTAAATTGCCCTGAAGTGGCTTTGATGAGGAATCCTCTCGAGCTGGGTGGCCGTAAAATTGAAAGATGTGCCTTTAACTCACAGAAGTGAATCCACGTTTTCCTCTCCTCCTCCTCCTCTCAGGTTTCCAACTGTTCTGTGTCTCCTGGAATCGCTCTCTAATGAGACCTTAATTGGCTGCTAATTCTTTTGTCTGCAGCAGGAATTGGTCTCTTGGGAAGGCCGTACACACCGTCTGAAGATGCAACACTCGCAGCGATTTCTGTTTGCAGCAGGCAATGAAGTGAAGCGCTGTGATTTATTAATTAGTCAGGGAACAGCAGAATCAGTCGCTGCAGCTCAGGGGGCAGGTTTGGGGTTGGTTTAACTCAGGGACATCCCCTGCACCTCCCAGGTCACCCCAAGGGAAGGCCATGCCTGGGACTTGGAAATCCAACTGCTCCTCAATTTCTGCTTTGCAGGGCACAGACTCCCGGGGAGCAGGCGAGGGTCTTCCAACCCTGACTGTCACCACGATCCTGGTAAGGCCGTGCCAGTGGCAGGGAACAGCTGGAACTGCGCTTTGCCTCTTTCATCCCACCCATTTCTGTGCGGGTGGTGGTTTGGACCGGCTTTGTCCCTGCTCCTCGCAGTGTTTTGGGGGCTGGCTCAGGGCTGTGGAGGTGCCAGGTGTCTGTAGGGGGCACAGGGCGGATTTGGGGGCTGTCACTGCGGGCACAGGGCTGTGTCAGTGCTCTGGGGAGGCCCCTCTACACCTGAGGGGCTCAGTCCCCTGGGTGCTGTTTCTGCCCTGAGGTAGGAACAATGTAAAAGGTCGCACAGGGACAAAACCAGGTGATAAAATCCCCCCAGATGCATCACCAGGTGCTCCAGATGAGCAGGACTTCCAGGAGAAGCTGCAGCAGTGAATTTCCTGGTCCTGATGTCAGGGACCTGAGTGTCCAACCTGAGGCTTTGATGTGCCAAAATGAAAACAGTTGGCTTTTAGGCTGGGAAGAGATTTTCACTTATTCCTGTGGTACCTGTGACCCGCAGGATGCAGCTGCCCTGGTGGTGGTTCATGTCTCCAGGGAATACCTTCCAGTCTGGAAATGTTGTCCCTGCACTAACGTGGAGAGGAATAATGGGGAGGGTTTGCAGGGCCGGGTTGAATGCTTGAGTGTGTCCAGAGAAAGGCAACGAGGCTGGTGAGGGGCTTGGAGCACAAACCCTGTGAGGAACGACTGAGGGAGCTGGGGTTGTTCAGCCTGGAGAAAAGGAGACTCAGAGGTGACCTTATCACTCTCTACAACTCCCTGAAAGGAGGCTGTGCTCAGGTAGGGGTTGGTCTGTTTCTCCAGGCAGCACTGACAGAACGAGAGGACACAGTCTCGAGCTGCACCAAGGGAAATACAGGCTGGATATCAGGAAAAGGTTTTTTACAGAAAGAGTGATAAAGTACTGGAATGGTCTGCTGGGGAGGTGGTGGAGTCACCATCCCTGGATGTGTTTAAAAAAAGACTGGATGCCAGGGTTTGGTTGAGGTCAGGGTTGGGTTGAATTGGATGATTGTGGAGATCTCTTCCAACCTGTTGATTCTGTGATTGATTCTGTGAACTCCCCTGGGTGTGCCCGGCCTGTGGGAGGCTGCAGCCGTGTGTGTCTCCCTCCCTGCCAGGAGGATCCCTACGTGATGGTGCGGGGGGCAGAGCTGGAGGGATACTGCATGGAGCTGCTGGCAGCCCTGGCGGGGATGCTGCGCTTCCAGTACCGCGTCAAGGTGGTGGGGGACGGTCAGTACGGAGCCGTGGCCGCCGGCGGAAACTGGAGCGGCATGATCGGGGAGATCCTCAGGAGGGTGAGCCTGGTCTGTGTCCCTGAGCCACTCTGCAGGGACAGCACAGCAGGAGCAGCTCCTGGGCTTCCCCAGGGTCTGCTCAGGGGCTGAGGAGCTCGGAGTTCTCCTGCCTGGGGTGTAGAGCTGATGGGCAGCAAGACTGGGAGTTGGGTTTGGTTTAAAGGGGTGGAAATGAGGCACAAGGAGAGAGTGGTCACAGCAGGAAAGCCCTGTTACAGCCAGGTTCTAGCCAGGTTCCAGCCAGGCACTCCCAGGGCAGCCCTTGTCTGTCTCAGCGTTTCTCTGTAGCCTGTGCAGACACCTTGGCAAAGCTCAGCCTGAGCTTAACCCCCGCGTGAGACTCATTTCATTCCGGATGGCAATGCCCAGACTCTTGAAGGGATGCTCGAATGCACATTTCAGCCCATCAGGTGCAGTCCCTGTGGCTGCTGTTCTGTCACATGTGGGGAACACTTCAGTTAAAGCTCTTTGCCCCTCTGAGCTCAGTCTGTGCCCAGCTCTCAGCCAGAGTCAGACAGGAGCAGCCTTTTGTTCTGGGTGAGCAAACCCAGCCTAGCTCCTGCTGCAGAAGGAAACCAGCAGCCCCAAATACCAACCAGCCCTCACTGTGAGTGATTCCACTGGGTGGAATTCCATTCCAGTGATTTCCATGGGAAACCCAGCCTGTTCCCTGGGGCTCACATCCCAAGGCTGTTGGCTTGGAGAAGTGATGCCATTTCACCCCCTGCCCGCTCAGCCAGGGAAGCACCTGCTTGAGGGACAGGAATGTTTAAGGCACAGAAAAGTTCCCTGGGCTGGGTGGCTGACTGGTTTTTGTCTCCTCGGCAGGAAGCTGACATTGCAGTGGCCCCACTGACCGTCACCTCAGCCAGGGAGGAGGTGGTGTCCTTCACCACGCCCTTCCTGCAGACTGGGATCGGGATCTTGCTGCGCAAGGACACGACCTCCCAGGACATGTCCTTCTTCCACTTCCTGTCCCCTTTCAGCAAGGAGACCTGGACAGCCCTTTTATTCGCTTACCTGCTCACCTGCTTCTGCCTCTTCCTTGTTGCCAGGTACAAATGCATTTGTTTCACAGATTGTGTTCAAGTCAGTGGATTTCTCACCTATGAAGAGATTAGAGAGTCCCAGGGAGCCGTTTGCTTTGAGGAGCCTCCTGTACAGCTCCAGTACAATGGCTAAGAAAGCTTAAATCCTGTCAGATTAAGCCAGCATTATTAGTGGAATCTCCTCATGAGGAACACCAGATCTCTTGATGGGGATTATTTTTATTTTTTCCCTCTGAATGTCTGGTTTTATCCTGTCACTTTCCCCACAGGCTGAGCCCCTGTGAATGGAATGAGCCAAAGAACGAAGAGAACCACTTCACCTTCCTGAACAGCCTCTGGTTTGGAGCAGGAGCACTGGCCCTGCAAGGTGAGCAGGGAGGATGCACCAGAGCAGCTCTGGGAGCAGTGGGGTTTTTAGGATGATGGTTCACCCGGCTCCTCCTGTGACACTGGGGTGAAAAGGTGTCTCAGCAGGGACACTTGGAGCACTAAACCAGTTTGGGGAGGTGTGATTAGAGACCTGCTGGGCTTGTACAGGTGATTGCCTCTGGCTGGGGAACCTTTTCTGCTCTGGGCAATGCGTGGCTGCTTTGCACAGAGGAGTTGTTTGTGTAGCTTTGGGCCACTGCTGCTGCTCCAGCCCTGCCCTGCGGCCTTGGTGCTGCTCAGAGCAGCACAGGGGGGCCCTCCAGGCTCAGGCTCTGTGTAGCTGCAGGGCAGGGTCTGCACTTTGCCTTTATTTAAAGGGAAATCTCAGTAGCTCAGGCTGGTGGATCTGCGGTTCTGGGTGTGTCTCTGCCCCACGTCCCCTCCCGTGTGGTTTATGGTGATTTCTCGGCTCCCTGCGGTGCAGGTGCCACGCCCCGGCCCCAGGCCCTGTCGGTGAGGGTCATTGCTGTGGTCTGGTGGCTCTTCACCCTGGCCCTGCTGGCCGCCTACATCGCCAACTTCACGGCCCTGCTGAGCTCCGGCAGCGAGCAGCTCCCCATCCAGACCTTCGAGGACCTGGTCAAGCAGAGGAATCTGGAGTTTGGGACACTGGAGGGCTCCTCGACTTTCTACTACTTCAAGGTGCGGAGAATCTCCTTGTGCCCATACACAGGGGCTGTGGGGCTGCTGAGCTGGGGCTGGGCCACACAGCTCAGGCCTTATAACCCCTACAACACCCTCATCACTGTTGACTCCTTCAGTTTTCCTGTAATACTTCGAGTAATACAATTATTGTTCTGTTCAGCCCTTCCTCCACCTCTTCTCATGGGAAAGCAGGCACAGAACTCTTATTTTTATTCTGTGTTGTCCTTTAAAAATCTCTCTACTCTTCAGGGGCTGCCCTGGTGTACCTGGAGCAGCAGGTGCCACCTATGGCACTTGTACCCCTGTGTGATGCTTGTCCCTGGTGTTGGGGACACTCTGTGCTTGCAGGGCTTCACACGTGCTCTAAGTGCTCTTCTCCTCCAAATCGTTTCACAACCCTTGCACGCACAGGCAGACCTTTACGCTTTCGGTGGTTGTCTCCCTCTTGAGCTTGACCCCTGGATTTTTGGGCTGCAGAACTCCAAGAACCCCATCCACCAGATGATCTACGAGTACATGGAGAAGAGGCGGGAGCACGTCCTGGTCAAGACCTACCAGGAGGCCGTGCAGCGGGTGATGGACTCCAACTACGCCTTCATCGGCGAGTCCATCTCGCAGGACCTGGCGGCCGCCCGCCACTGCAACCTCATCCGGGCCCCCGAGGTCATCGGGGCGCGCGGCTTCGGCATCGCCACGGCCCAGGGTGAGTCTGTGCCCCTCTGCTGTGCCCCGTCCTCCCTGCGATGGCAGGGACAGCCACAGGCCACAGCCAACGCTGCTGGTGAGGGTGACATGGCGGGGTCACTGCTCTGTGGGGAATCCACGCTGGCACTCACTTGGAACTCTAACCCACAAATATTCCATCGCCCAGGGTGTCCTTGGCCCCAGGAATTCAGATCTCCTGGTGCAACGAGCAGGGGACAGTCTGCTCATGTTCCTCCCCAAAGCACCTTCGCTCTGCCCTATCCCACAGGTGTTACCACCCCTCTGTGGCCAGGGCAGGATGGCTGTTAGCCAGGAAAAGCCCTTGGTTGAGGGTGTAGAGTGTTTAAACCCATCATCAGTGCCCATTAACAGTGTTTAAACCACGAGCTCTCCCATCCTCCTCTCTCTCTCTCTCTCCCTGCCCAGCCTCCCCCTGGACCCAGCCTCTGTCCATCGCCGTGCTCAAGCTGCGCGAGGCGGGCGACCTGGACTACCTGCGGAACAAGTGGTGGGAGAGCAGCTGCCTGCGCCAGAGCCGGGACCGCTGGGGGCCCCTGGAGCCGCCGGCACTGGGGGGGCTCTTCCTCACCCTGGGCATCGGCCTCGCCCTCGGTGTCCTCGCCGCCCTGGCCGAGCTCTCCAGCAGCAGCCGCCGCGCCGCCGTGCACGCCAAGGTGAGCCCTGCACCTTCTCCTGCCTCCCCGTAATCCCTCCTTTGGCCAAGGTGGGCCCTGCACCTTCTCCTGCCTCCCCGTAATCCCTCCTTTGGCCAAGGTGGGCCCTGCACCTTCTCCTGCCTCCCCGTGCCCCTCCTTTGGCCAAGGTGGGCCCTGGCTCCTGCTCCAGGTTCCCCCATCCCCTGTGTCCCTCTTTCCACCAAGGTGGGCCCTGGCTCCTACATTCAATCCTGTCCTCCTTCCCTGTGTCCATCCTTTGGCCAAGATGGGCCCTGGCTCCTGCTCCAGGTCCTGTCCTGCCCCCCCGTGTCCCTTCTTTGGCCAAGGTGGGTCCTGGCTCCTGTATTTAATCCTGTCCTGCCTCCTCATGTCCCTCCTGCACCAGCCAGGCCCCAGCATTTCCACCCTGACCTTGATTTTCTAAGGAAAGCCGTGCAGAGGGGCAGGGATGAGGGGAGGCTGTGCAGTTAAAACTGCCAAAATGTCACAGCCTGGAGTGTGGGATGGGTTTGTACCCTGAGCAGCATAAAGGTAATAAAATAGCCCCCAGCAGCCCTTTCCCAGCCTCCCACCCCCCCCCAAAAAAAATTAAGTAACATTCCCTGAAATCCTAAGGCAGCCAAACTGCTTTCCACTCCCCTGGGTGTTAGAGAGGACAGTAAATGATCCATAATAAGTTTATTCTCAGTGGTGGCTGTTCTTTAGTCATTAGACAAGGAAAACACACACACAGTGAAACTGCACCAGTGCCTGAGTGTGCCCCTGGGTGCTCCTGCTCTCCAGCCCTCCCCATGTGCACATGGAAAAGATGGATCCACAGAACAACCCACCCACGGCCTTCTCTCCCCTTTTTCTCTTTCAGAAATCTTGTTGCTCTGTTTTCACAGAAGAAATCTGCACTCGTCTACGCATCAAAGGAGCTGCCAGACAAAGCCAGGAGACGTCGGGGAAGGCAAATGCTTAAGGATTTTTTGCTGCAGGAATGGGCCTGTGTTAGGGTTGTACCACGTCCTAGGAGCTGTACCAGTGTAGGAAGATGTTTTTCTGCTAGTCTAGAGTGTTAGTTTGCTAATTACACACACGCAGAGCACTCGTGGAGTGCTGGTGGAGCTGCAGACACAAGGGAACTAAGTGGCTTGGAAGAATTTAAATTGGTAAGGGGTAGAGTGGAACTGTGACAAATTGATAAACTGGAGCTGAGCTGGCCAGGATGGTGGATCCATGTTTAGGTTTGAAGTTCACCCTGTAAGTCCACAAAGGCCTGTAGGAGGAAGTGACTGGGGGCAGGTTAACGTGAAGCCTCTGCTACTAATTCCTGTGTGAGGAAGTCGTGGAACATTAAAGCTCTTGTCTGTCTGCTGTAATCACAACAGCAGCTCAAGCATTGCAGCTATAAATAGCCTCACCCTGCCCTGCCTGAGCAGGTGCTGGTCCCTGGGAAGGCAATTCCTGAATCAGAACTGCTGACAGTGCTGCTGTGTAACCCCAGACAGGCCCTCCCTGCACCCCAAACCCCAGGAGGGGAGCCCCTGCCACAAGGAACCACTGGAGCTTGTCCTTTGTCCCTTCCCATCACAGGCTAAGGGCCACTGTTGGGTGACAGAGAATGTTTTATTCTCACTGCCCAAGAACTGAGGATTGACAGTGGAAATCCATCAGAACCAGAGCAGGGAAGGAGGGTGGGGATGAGTCAAACACAGCACAGCCCCAGCTCCCCTGCAAGGGGAGATCTGAGGGTGGTTTGCATCACTCTCCTGCTCTCAAAGAATGCCGAAGTTCAGGGGAAGAGTTTTCTCAGCTGCATGTTAAACACTTTCCTCATTAAGCTGTTTTCCCTTTCAGAGCTGGGATGACTGAGGCATGTAAATGTTAGGGCAAATTGGTGGTGAAATCACTCCATTTATGAACTGCACAGCTGAAGGAGAAAAAAAAAGCAAATTGGGTTCCTTGGGAATGGCTGTAATTGCACTGCAGGAACAAAGCCACCAATCCTTGTCAATCCCAGCAGGGAGAACTGAAGGCAACAGAAACCAAGGGGGCTCAGGCTGGGAAGTTTTGGGTGATCCTGACTCCAGCACTGCACATTCCCTGTGAGGGGAACTCAGTGAGACTCAGCTTCCAGCTGCTGTGAAGGAATTCAGTGTAGCTGCAGGACTCCCTCCCACATCCCTCCTGCTAATGGGAGCAAACAAGGGGTTAGGAATTCCAGGTGCTGGGAAAGCAGGGCTGGTCCTTAACTCAGACTGTTACAGCCTGAGCAATGTTTGTGGGGTGAGAAGGTGGAACAGCCCTTCCATCAGCTGAGCTGCACAGAGCAGGAGAGATTTAGGTAAGTCTAAAAGCTGCAAATGCAATGTCAGGTTCACTTAGCAGTTAAAATCTATTTGGAATGTGTCGTGTCACTGCTGGCAGAGTAGGCAGAGATGTATAAAAAAGGTTTCATTGACATTTAAATATATTTCTATATGAATGTCTCACAGAACAAAAAAATAAAGTCTTTTCATCACAAATACTGCAGCATTAAAATAAACACTTACCAAAATAAACAATGAGTGATATACATATATATATTTGAGTGTGTAGACTATAGAGTGGATCATATTGTCGCTTTTTAAGTCACAAAAGCACAATATAAATACGGAATCTCCTGTGAACTCTTGTCCCTGTTGTAATAAAAATACATTCTTTACAGTTAAAGTAAAACTAGTGCAAGTCCATCGGCCGTGCCCGCTCCATCATTTACAGGGCACTTCGTACTTGAAGATGACGCTGAAGATTTTGCCCCCGAGGCGGTCGGCGAGCCACGAGTTCTTGATGACGGCCAGCTTGAGGCTCTCACACCTGAGCACGGCGTAGTAGTTGGTGTGGATGGCCCTGCCCATGCCCTCGATCACCACCAGGTCTGTCTGCCGCTCCCGCACCAGCACGGCCAGGCCCTGGTCCAGGCGGCTGCAACACAGTGCGGTCAGAGCGGCCACAGGGGCCACACCACGGCCACAGCACAGCCACACTGTGGTCACAGCTTGGTCACCACCACGGCCACAGCTCGGCCACATCATGGCCACAGCACAGCCACACTGTGGTCACAGCTCGGTCACCAGTGCAGCCACACTTCAGTCACACCATGGCCATAACACAGCCACACCGTGGTCACAGCTCGGTCACCACCACGGCCACAGCTCAGTCACACGATGGCCACAGCACAGCCACACTGTGGTCACAGCTCGGTCACCACCATGGCCACAGCTCAGTCACACCATGGCCACAACACAGCCACACTGTGGTCACAGCTTGGTCACCAGTGCAGCCACACTGCAGTCACACCATGGCCATAACACAGCCACACTGTGGTCACAGCCTGGTCACCACCACGGCCACAGCTCAGTCACACCATGGCCACAACACAGCCACACTTCAGCCAGAGCTCGTCCACCACCACAGCCACAGCTTGGCCACAACACCATGGCCACACTTCAGTCACACCGTGGCCAGACCACGACTACACCAGCAGTCACACCTGCAATCACATCTCAGTCACACTTCAGCCACACCTGCAGCCCAGAGCTGCCCTGATCTGCCAGCTGGTATTCTCCATTGAGTTACTGGTGCCCACAAACAGCGGCACCTGTAAGTTAAGGGGGTTGACTGAAATGTTGTTTAAATGCACCCAGCTAGGGATTTTGACACAGGTAAGTTGTGTCTCCAGCAGAGGGACTGGGCAGAAGGAAATGGGTTAAGCAAGGTGAAATGATGCTGCTGTCCCAGGGGGTTTTGGCCACCTGCAGGATCTGACATCAGCCAAAACCTGACCCAGGACACAGACACCTCACCACGGCCAAAAGCTGTCACAGGTCTGTAAATCCACACTAGGCACCACCTAATGGGTGTGCAGAAACAATTCCCAGCAGGAAAGGCAGCTGGGATGCTCCACAGCCAACCCTTTGCCCATCCTGCAGCTGCGGGACACAAAGCACACAGCGGCACTTTGCCCACGTACCTCAGATCCAGGCACGGAGAACTGGAGCCCGTCTGAACCAACAGCAGCTTCTCGTCCCTCAGGGCAGAGCTGTTTAAAAAGATAAAAATATTAAACAGCTGCTTCAGCAGGGCCTTGTACATCTGGGAATAAGCCAGAGAAGCAGGAATGTTGAAGCCTCTTTTGCAAAGGCTTCCTTTGCTGCAGGGACTTCACCAGGAAACACAATGTTTCCTTGAGCGCAAGGATTGCTCAGTCAGCCCTGCATCCTCTCCTGGGGACACTCTGTGTGTGACATACATGGATTTGCCTCTATTAACATAGAAAATTCCTGGAGGAGCAGCTGGAGTGCTTGTCAGGGAAGACACAACAGGAAACACAACTATGGGTATGCCTGAAAGACCCAATTTCTAAATTTTTCACTTTAATGAAAGCAAATGCTCTGCCTTGGGCTGGGGCTGCAGGTTACAGATGCTGCTGAAGAGTGACATGCAAGGCCAGGCTGTGGTTTCCCCAGGGAGGTGTGAGTGGGGCTTACTGGATCACGGGGTCCATGGCCGCGATGCGCTCGGTCACAATCAGGGACTCGCTGTAGGTGACGTCGTTGAGGGCAGGGCCAGAGTTACAGGCCAAAATCACCTGGGGGGAAGGTGCCAGGAGAGAGAACACAGTCAGGCTCTGGCATTCCAGGTGCTTGGATTATTCCCAGTTTGGCAGAGAAGTGTCCTGCTGGTGGGCAGTGACACCTTCCAGCAGTTACCAAAACTCCGCAGGAATTCACAAGGAAAGGCACTCACCTCTGTCCCTCTAGAAAGGAGCTCTCGGACAAAAGGAAAGACTCCTAAAATTATGTCTATCCCACTGTTATCTGCGAAAATTAAGGCACATTTATGAGGGGGACCCTCCTGCAAGAGAAAACCAATGCATTCAGGATGGAGCACCACTCACCTCAGGGAAATTTGTTATTCACAGCTATTCCTCCAAACCCCCACATTTTATACCCTCAAAGCACTTGAGCCTTTGGGTCTGGACTGCACCAAACTCCCAGCACACAGCAGTGACAGACAGGAGGAATGGGGCTCCCTGATGGTGCCTTTGCACTGGGGTTTAAAACAGCCTCGAGTTCCTGTGCTGTGGTTGAGACAGGGCTCTCAAACTCCAGCAATAAAACCTCCACCTGCCAACTCAAGCCAGGCCTAACTCCAGAGTCAGGCTGTGACCCTGAACGCGCTGGGTGCCAGCTGGACCTACCTTGGAGGGTGTTTAAAGCCAGCCTGGTGCTGGCTGAACAGGATTCCCTTCTGCCAGGAAAGGGCAGGATGGACTGTGGGGGCAGTGACATCCTAAAATGAAAAGATAGTGCCTATTCTCCATTAACCTCTTCACTTGTTCTCAACCTGGTGTTATGAAACTTAGTTCACTCCAGTTCATACCAGCAGAAGAACTGAAAAATGCTTAATTCCTAATAAAAACTGACAGGACAGTGCCTGCAGTTCCCTAATTATCCCTGTTACACAAGATTAGCTGGTGCTTTGCATTAGGATGGAGCATGTAACGATTTGCCATAGTCTGCAAATCTTTAGGCTGCCATTTCCAACAGAGAGATTTACACAAAGACACAAAAGCTTTTTAATTAATCTTAATTAAATGGTAAAAGAGATCACATGGGAAAAAAAAAAAAGCTTTGCTAATTGGTAAGTTCATTACTTCCAGTAAGCTCCTACATTAATTCCCATTTTAGGTTGGCTACTCAGGGAAGAACAACTCAAACACTACATTTGGCCCCAGGTTTTTAAATTCAGGGGTCTGGGTGTATGGAAATAAGAGCCCTGATAAGGAGAGGAGGCTCTGGAGCAGCTGGACTCCAGTGGGAATTCTGGGAAGCAGCTTGGGAAGTAACCACATTCTAGACTAACTCCTTTACTCTTTTCTTTATGGTGAATTACTGGGGCTTGTTTTGGGCTGTCTGAACAGAGTTCTGCTCAAACCCCACGATTACCAAAGTGCTTTGATGATTAAGGTGTTTAATTAGTGGGTTTGGGGCCACCCAGGGTCATACCTTCAGTCGCTCCAGCCACTGGCTGTAGGAATCTTCCAACCAGGGACGTTCTGTGGCACAGACAGAGCAGAGTCAGCATTTCTTATCAGCAGCCACTAACTCTTATCAGCAGTCACTCTGCACATGGTACAAAGCAGGAGGTTCATGCTGCACTCACTGAAGCATTTGAGCTCAGGGTGGGAATGTTAAATGTGTAGGTTCACAGAGTTCCTGAGCTCTCTGTGATGGGAATGGCTCCATGAGAGTGGGCCTGATGTGGAATTTTCACACTGAAGCTCTGGAATGGTGTGAGTTGGGTGCTGGACCCCCCAGGACACTGTTCCCTGGCAGGGACACAACAGTGAGTGACCATCTCACTGTTTAATGAGAGGCTGCAGGTTTCATTCCTTTGGAGCATTACCCAAACTCTGGGTCTGCATTTAGGTAACCCTAACAAGTCCTAAAGATTCCTTGTCTTCTGGGCAGCAGAACCTCCACAAACATTCACTCCCACTCCATTCCCTCATTAACAGCCAGATCTAGATCCAAGGATCTCCCCTTACCTTGGAGCTTTGACTTGGCTTCTTCAAACCCAAACTGTGGCTCAGACTCCAGGACACTGGAACAGGAGAGAAACAAAGGGCACACAATTCAACACCTCCATCTCACATCAGTGGAATTCAAACATTTCTTCAGCTGGTGCCCAGCAATTTTACTGCACTGTTTATACTGAGGGTCCCAAGACTGGGAAATGTATTTTCTGATCATGTTAAAACAAAAGGCTCTTCAGGACATTAAATCAGAGGTCTAATGCTAAAACAAAACAGCCTCAGCAATGTACAGATGTTTGCAGGCAGCAGGCTACAGGCAAAAATAGACATTTTTGGGTCTGCAAACCACCATGAAACCTAATGACTTAAACCAGCTGCAGGGTGTAACTGCTGTACAAAGGCTGATGGGGAGATTAAGGAACTTTAATTTTTAGAAAAAAACCCACAACTGGACATGCTGTAGCTTTAAGGGTGCTGTTAAAGGAGGTGACACCTACTCTGAGACTGCCTTTGCTCCCCAGTCAAAGACATTCCCTGCCAGAAGTCCTTTCACCAGTGCAAACTGCCTCTCCTCCCAGCCCAGGGAATCCAGGGACTCGATCACACTCTGGAAACACTTTAAGGCTATTCCATTTTCTTTCTGCTTTACCTGTAAGACAGACAGGAAACATTGGATTTATAGATCAACATTTCTTACCCAGCCTTGGCTGTCTCGGTCCCAAGGCCACGTTCAAGCATCTCCTCTGTGTTCATGGCCTCTCACAGACCAACCAATTACTGTTGTCAGTGTGCTTAGGACCAAGAAAAAACTTTCCTGGATTCTCACAGAAAATGTCATGAGTGCCAGGATATGATCTGTAGCCCAAGAATTACTTTTCTTAGCAAGTTACAGGTGCTCTCAGTTTTTTTTTTCCTCTTCTCTGTCTCCAGTGAGATCAGTGTTACAGGGTGAGTTCTCTTGGAAAATTTAAAATTATTCTGGGTACCAAAATCTTGTCTTGGCAGTAAACTTGTCTGAATTACAAGAAGCAAACATAAGCAAAAGCCACCTCACAAGTGTTTTAGCCCTTTCTCAGAGTGAAGCTACCACATGTCAGTGCTGCCAGGGAGAACTTCTTTTGTATTTTGCAGAAATATGTCAACAGTCGGGAAAAAGTCGTGGATCAGCCACTAGCACTGTTGGTGTTTATATGCCACACAAACAAGTGGTGAGGAACAGACACACACAAAGTTGTTTTTGAGAAATACTGACTCAAATGTCCTCTCCCCAATTATTTCATGCCACAGAACAAAACACAGAGAGAAAACAGCTGCACAGTGGCAATGGATGTTTTCAAGAGCGGGAGGTTGTGCATTGTGTCCGCTCCTACCCAGTGCTGAGCATCCCACAGGTGACAAAAGCAGCCACAGAGGAGTGAATTAGAGCAGAATTAGAAGTGACAGCCACCACACACTGCTCAGGAGCAGGGCTGGCACCAAAATTGGCTTCTCAGGGCTGTCAGGGAACTGAAGCAGGTGATATTTTTGGTTCTCATTATCCTCACCAGGAGGCTGTTCAGGTGAAGGGGTTTATGTCCCATTCCCCAGTGCTGTTCTTCTCCCCCAGCTGCTCACAACCAGTGCAGGAACTGGTTCCTAATCCCTCCCCTCTGAGCCATCCATCACTTGTACACTCCCAGAGCACTGGAAAAGTGTCTTGAACTCACCTTGGAATAGGGATCTGGAAAATTGAACTCATTCAAACAGTGTTCCCTTGTATCCAAGAGACTTCTGACTGTTAAGGTACCATATGCACTTTAAAAAGGGAAAAGAGGGGAAAAAATCAATTACTTCAAACAGAAAAAGTTATTTTTCCCTCTGTTTCCTCTGTAAGTCACAGCCCCTCATATGAACACTGAAGCTGAAAGTCACAGGTGCTAAACCCTGGCTCTACACTAAGATTATTGAAACTACAGTAAGATTATTCATTGTAGATTCAATAAACTTAAATCTACAGTAAGATTATTTAAATACAGGGAGAGAGAATGTTCAGAATAAACTTGCTGCTATTCTTAATAACCACGTATAAATTTTTAATAACGAATTTTCTGCCAAGATAGAATTTCTCTGCTCAACTCCAACACCTGAAATCCAAAATCTCTGTGCAGAGGACCTGATGTGTGGCACACCACCACACCAGAGCCTTCAGCCTACTTGGCTTTGTTTGCTCTGCTTCACAACCTGGTTAGCTTTTGGTGGGCTTTCATTGCTCAACAGAAGCAGCAAGGGAAAGGGAAAATAAAAACACTTACAAGGGCTGCTGCCTGAGTGTCTGGAGCTTGTTCCAGTATTTCTGCCGGAATTTCTCAGCTCTCTCCTGTGCATCCACAGAGTCTGGCTGGCTGGCTGCAGCTCGCTTTGCCACCTGGCAGGGAAATGAGGCAACACTGGAGTTACCAAATTAACTTTTCCTCCTTGTCACTGATGTGAAGTTCAGTGTGAGCAATAACCCCTCCATCTGCCTCTCCGTTCTGTGCCTGCAGCCTGGCTGCTCCCTCCCACACAGCACCTCCCAGCCTCCCTTCATTCCAAACAGTAAACAACGATTTTAAATGTCTCTTTTCATCCCCAAAAATTGAAAGTTTGTTTTCCAGACTGTACTGTCAGAAATTAAGCACGAGTTCTAACTACTTAGAGGAGGAGGGAAAAAATAACAGTGCACACACACTGAAGGAGAAACAGGCAGAAATGTAAAGGTGCACATCGACCCCTTGTGTTCTCTTTTTGTTTACTCCAGTGAGCTGCCTGACTCAGCTCCAGTGCAGAAAACAATAACCTGTGTCTGGTTCAGCTGTGCTCTTCCCAAAGGAAAGTGTCTGTGAGGCAGCAGGACTGCTCCCACAGGAGGAACAACCCAACGATCTCTGGCCTTTGGTTGTGTAACTGTCCTGCTTGCAGCTCTGTACAGAGAGGTCCAAGTGCATTAAAGAGAGAAAATGCTTTGAAAACACCTTTCAGAAGCTAAAAAAAACCACCACAGAAGAACATTTCTGCCTTTGAAGGGGCCAAGCCCTTCCTTAAGAGACTGGGACAATGTCAGGTACCTTTGTCACCCACACAGGACTCACAGTTCTGTGACACTTACCCCATCCAGTGCCTCCTCAAAGCAGGTGAGCCAGTATTTTCTGGCCATGGCATCATCTGTGAGGTCAACAGTGTCTGGGATATAGGTGGAGGGGTCTTTCAGCAGTGGCAGGTTAACAAGTGGTCTCTCCAATCTGTCCATTTCCAGCATGTCAAACTAGGGGAGAAAGGAGAGAGATGGGTTAGAACTCACTCAGAAATTAATTCACAAGGCATTAAATTAGCACAAGGCTTGCAGAAGTCCAGCCACAGTTAAGACTGACAGCTTTGCAGACTATTATAGGTCATCATAAATAATCCAGTTCCCTCTGTGGATTATTTTATCCATGCCCACCCTACAGACAGAAATGATCCAATGTGAAAATAATCCACAGTGTGAAATCAGAACTGTTGTACTGTCAGTGACTTTTAAGAGGTGACTGGGCTTGTGCTCTTCTGTCCAATCTCGTGTTTGTCTTCTCACAGGAAGCAAAATTAACGCTGCTGAAAGACGGTGGAACGTGAAATTCCAAATTCTGAGGTATTTCAGCTGCAGCCAAATCCAGCTGCTCCAGAGAAAGGCTACGAGACAAACAATCCCCTCACTTTGGTGAAGGAGAGTAAGACAAAGCAGCAGCCAGGCTGTTTTATGGAGCATTCCATCCAACACCACACAGGACACCAGCCAACAGCAGACACCACATTGGTCACTTCTCTGGGAAGCAGGAGCCCCAGGGGCAAGAAGCACCCAGCTGGAGAATCATCACCTGTGTCCAGGTCAGCACTGCTAAGAGAACACACACAGGTCTAGAAAAGACAGCACATACTGTACCACTCCGTGTTCTCTGCATGGGGTAAACATCAGGGGATGTGCTCATAAGCCCAGAACTCCCAGCATAATTCTCTCCCCAGCTGTACTGGTTTGGATCTAGAAGAGAGAAAGACACAGACACACATAATCTGAAAATAAAAGTGAGAGTATTCCTGTGAGTGAGTCTAGAGCCAGCACCCCTCTGAGCAGTGCTGCACTACACCAGCCAGCTCCCCTTGCCTTTAAAAGCAAACAGCATTTTTCCCTCTAATTCCCAAAAAAGAGATGTTTCAACCACTCAGTGAATTACTTGCTCCAAAGAGCTTCAACCTGAATGAGACAAGAGACAATTTAAGTTCTAAAATCATTCTTTTTTAACCCCATTTCCCTGTCATTAATCAGCGTGCCTCCAAAGCACCACCACTGAGCATTTCTTATTTCTAAATCTAGATCCATTATTAACAAAATAGTATTACAGAACTCTCAAAGCACAATGTGTCAGCTTCAGAGAAACACTGAAGTTATTTCTAGATTTGCTTTATTTGAGAGAAGTTTAATGAGCTCAGATGTACAGTACATGCTGCAGAAGCAATGTCTTTAATTCCTCAGTAGATGGTTCCTTGCCCATCTCTGTCTAATGGGCAGGAAAAGAATTCCACATCCATTTTTTGTAGGTGTGCTTGATAATTACTGAGCTAAGTACCATTAGCAGCTGTGCCACTGTAACCAATGTACTGCCTGGCTTGCCAGCACACCAACAGGGGAAAAGGAAAACTAAAATAGGCAGAATTCCACCAAAGCACCCTGGATCCAAGGGATCTGGACAGAAGGGTCTCCTCTCTGAGGCTTTTCACCCTCAAACAAACACAGTTTGGAGATGCTGGTCTTCCTCAGCACATTAAAGGAATTCAGAAGTGGCCTCTTGAAGAGGGGGAAGTTCTCCAAACCCACATTTCCCCAGCTGGATTTAGAGCCGTGGCTGCTCTTTGCAGAAGTGCAGAGAAGAGAAGAGCCCAGTCCTGCTGCCTCCTCAAAGGTGAGCAGGAAGTCCAGTGAGAAATTAAGATGTCCCTGCCAGAATGTATAAAACCAAAGCCCAGCATCTGTGTTTATTAGTGCCAAAACGGATTTATTTAGGCAACAGCTTACATGCAGCCTCTTAAGAGAAACTTGGACAGTACACTGACATTTCAGAACACAGCATATACAGAACAGAGCAGTGCTGTACTTACTGTCTTGTTCAGCTCCTTTTAAAAATGCCCCAATGGCTCCCAGGTAGCCTTCATGTCTCAGGAACAATGCCTGAACCTCTCCCTGCCACAATATGAAACATTGCAATTGGATGGTCCCTGAGGGCTAACAGGCACTTCTTTGTCACTAGTTTCACACTTTAATTTAATAGAAACAACTAGAAGATGGTAATAGTCATTTGTGCTACATTCTCACACATTCAGCAACTTTAATGGTGCTGCTGGAGCAGCTCGGGGAGGAGCTGCTCACACACATCATTCCCCAGTTATCACACAGCTGGAAAACACCCATGCACCAGTGGTGTGTGCTCTATGGCCTTCCCTGGAAAAACACCACTGCATCATCCCATGAATA
Organism: Sinosuthora webbiana; assembly: GCA_013397395.1. Lineage (NCBI taxonomy): Eukaryota > Metazoa > Chordata > Aves > Passeriformes > Sylviidae > Sinosuthora > Sinosuthora webbiana. The sequence goes on from VXBN01011446.1 coordinate 325,097, forward strand.
TTCAACTCCTCTTGCTTCAACGGGCTGGAAATGCAAGGTCAGGTGATGGCCAAGGTAAGTGTGTGCAGCCAACACTGCTCGTTTGTCTTTATTTCACTGCACTGCTCTTCAACACCACACAGACACTGTGCATCGCCCACAGGCAGGCATTCCCCCATCCAAATAATTCAATTATTAATGCAAAATGCAGAAATGCTGGGGAGGAGAACCCTCCATCCTCACAGCAGGGCCCCTGAGCTTTCCCAGGCTGGGTGAGGCAAGGCCTTTTCCAAGGAATTCAGCAGTGACTGTGGGAACAGCTCAGCCTGAGGGGAGCTACAGGGAAACAGCAGCTTCACCTCTCAGGGAGATTTGGATTTGAATCCCTGGCAAAGTGTCTCTTACAACAACCTGAAGCTGCAGTTTTGCAACAGCCTTCTTGGAACTCGTCAAGTTTAACAGTAAGGGACAACAATGGTGAAATAAAGAGGGGGAAAAGCAGCACACAGGAGTCTCTTGCATGAAGCACTGAGATGAGGAAAAAAATGGTGTCATCTACTCTATAAAATTCCCGAAGTGCAGGACTGATCTACCTGTAACAACCATTAACAAGCTTGTGGATTGGACCTTTGTCCTAGTCAAAAAATCTTCAGTATTTTCCACAGCTTCAAAACCTGCAAAGAACTTCAGCTTTGGTTGATCTGGGGTTTGATTTTCTCTTTAATTACAAAACCCCACTGATGCCAACTGTCTCAGCAGAACAACCCCACACGGCATGGCCTGGGGGTGGAAAAGATGCAAATCAGCAAGAGGAATTGAATAATGATGGTGACTATCTAAGAGCACAGTGGAAACTCATTACTTGGAGCTACAAGACAGACTGTCAATCAAAAAAATAATAATAAAAAGAGAGAGAGAGGGAGGTAGGGAGAGAGAAAAAGGGCCAGACACAACTCCCAGGCATTTCACACTGATTTCACCCCTCCCACAACACATCCCTGCCTTACCTACCTAAGGAGCAGCCTTCTAAGCTTACTTCAATGTGCAAATTCATTAATTAAGGTATCCCAAGAGCCTAGAAAAACACCCAAAATGTGACTTTGCTGTAGGGAAGCCCGTGTGTTTCCTTACCTTGGAGAAGAAGTTGATGCTGTAGGTTATTGTGCGCATGGTGACGGGGTGGCCCCGGATAAAGAACCCTCCAAAATAGATTTTATCCAGGTTGTGCAGTTTGGCATGGAGGCAGGCCAGCTGACCAATGTCATTGCTGATCATGTGCAGCAAACTTTTGGCCATGTCTTCTTTGGAAAACTCTGGAAGGGCAGGAAGAGTGAAGTGAATTACATGCACACACTGAGGAAGCTCCTCAAAATCCAGGGTTGGAGCAGTTTTTCTTATGTGTGGAGAAGTAAAGTGCTGCCCCCCAGAAAAACCTCACATAGAAAATGTACTTCTGACAAGGAGGAGTGTGATTTGATTGAAGGTATCAGGAAAAGAAGAAAAAGCAAACCCTCACTAAGCCTCTGTGAAATATTTTTTGGAGAAAAAAAAACTTCCCAGATGGCAGGAATCCATTTTTTCTCTCTAGGAACCACGGGTGAGGGTTCATCCAACCCTCTTGGCCTGAGCTGCACTGCAAGCACTTCATTAAGATACTGCAAATAAACTGCAAATTGTAGTAAATCACTGCCAAAGGGCCTTTCTGAAGCCCAGAAACCACATCTATTTCCCACAGGAATGAATTAACCCCAGGCTAACCAGACAGCTATTTTTTGATTTTCCCTTGGCTTAGGCAACCCCAAACTGAAAATTTAAATGTCTGCTTATAAAGCAGTACTGCATAATATTTTTAATCAATATTGTGCAGGCAAAACACAAGATCATGAAAGAAGCTGGTGATTATTTTCAGCTCTGCTGGTTAGATCAGTATAAACTTGATTCCCAAGAGCCACAGGAGATGTTTGGGTAGATCTTTTTTTATCCCAGTACCTTTGTCTGCTGTGGTGGACTTCCCAAAGCTGCTGGCAATGAGATTCCCACTGAGCCCCAGGGTCTGGTAGGCACCTCCATACACGTCCTTCACCAGCATGTCCACGTTGGTGTGTTGGCCCTTCGAGGCCAGCTGCAGCAATTCATCGAATTTCTGAGGGTGAGAAGCACAGAGCTGACCTGAGCCAGAGTTCTGCAGCATCTTTACTGACCAAAATCAGTGTTAGAATTAACCCTGCCGGCCAAAGACAGGCTATTTTTAATTACAAGGATATATCCAGAGTCTAATCAAACAGACTGATCTTAAGTGGAGCTCCTTTAAAGATGAACACCACAATCAACCTCTTTCTTATCTGCAGATATTATGTTGAATTTCCCCTGAAAACTAGGGTGGGTCAGCACAAACATAAGTCAGAAGCCTCATGGCATCCCTTATCTTGGAAGTCAGAAACGCAGGGACTGAGAGGAAACAGAATTCTGTCCTCCTGAGGCACAATAAAAGAGAAGTTTGAGAAAAAAGTCTCAGTGTGCCTTTAGTGTTGCAAGATGTGCCACTGCCCCTGAAATTAAACTTGCAGGCAAGCTCCATTCCAACATTTCAGGCTTCCTCCCAGCATTTCATTTAATCCCACCCCCCTTAAAAGAGACACTTGGATACCTTTGTTTTGGTGAGCAGAGCTCCAAGACCCCAAAAGGTTCCACCTCCAATTGAGCTGCCCCCAATCCATTCGAATTTGTCTTCTGATTCTACCTGTGAATGAAACAAGGCAGATTTATTTAGAAAGTCCTGTTACAATGTTTAACACGGGTTTAAAGGTCAGAGTGTGCAGGGTTTTGGAACAGTGGAATCAGTGGAGATGGAATCCTTCCGTTGTGGAAGTGGCAGGTGAGAAGGGCACGTTGTACATACCCCACAAGCAGTTTTGGAAATCTGTGTATTTAATTCTTGGCAAATAATGCCAGATATAGACATTAAACTTGGTCTCTTCAATAGTGTGACAAAACTAACATCAAAAATCACTTTGATCTGACAGCTTTTGTCATCATCAGGTAACGTAACCACTTCTCTACACATCAAATTAAATGTAATTTAAAAAAATTAGTGAATGGAAAAGCATTCATAACTCTGCAATTAACAGAAATAAACTTTAAAAAAAGGCACAATTTTCTTTTTAAACCTCGCATCACCCAAGAAGAAACAAGTACAAACCAGAACCAGTGAGAGGTTTCAGATCACCTTTATCACATCTCCAAGGGAGCATTTTGGCCACCACTCACCTTCACTATGGAGACCCCTGAGCCAATGTTCACCAGCAAATAAGGGAAGATGTTGGGGTGGTTTGTCTGGAAGCGGAATTCCGTGTCCGAATCCTTCTGGTAAGCAAACACCTCGTGGGGGATGTTCCTCAGCACAAAGTTGCACCCCTTAATTAGGCAGGTCATTACATCTTCCTTATCAACTCTGAGGGAGAGGAAAAAAAAGCCTTAAATAAATGTCCCAGCCCTCCTGATAAGGCAGTTTGCTTTTGGAGCAGCAGTTTGCACTGCCTTTGCAGAAGGGAATTTTCACACCACGTGGCACAAGCCCAACTCCCTGGAAACATGAAACCTCCGTCTGCACGTGGTCTGGTGTTCCCCAGCCATGCCAGAACTCCAGGCTGGAGTTCTGTTACACAGTAATTTTAATCCTGTTGTCATTACAAATAATCCTGTTTGCTTGTTTACACTGCTCTTTTCCTGCCCTGCTCCTTTCATGGTCTGTGCACCCCTGCCCGTAAAGTAGGTCAGGAAGTTTAGCTGGGAATTAACCTCAGAAAACAATTTCCCAACACGGAATAATTGTCTGTTGCTCTTCCCCTGCCTCCTAATAAAGCAGAAAAAGGCCCCCTCGACATTTCAGCACTTGTTTATGACAGATTCAAGGGACTGGGAGGAGCCTACAACTGGGATTAGCAAACACAGAAAAAGAGACTTCTCACAAGAGTAGCAGGATTCACAACAGGACACATCCCCCAGTGTGGAGTCTGGGAACGTGATACAAAACTTGGAGAAGATGATTGATAAGTCAGCTAACACATGCTGACTTCTGTGTCTCTGTACTGTTATTGATTTATGGAAATTCTTACAGGAAATATCCTGAGGCTTGCTGGAAACACATAAACAAGGCACAAACACATCTCAACTCCTACAGAATGATTTGTGTGCTCCACGAGGGAGGAGCTGCTCTGGTTTGGACCTGGGGAGCAACTGAGTATGTGAGAACCAAATAAAAAACAAAACCAGGTGCACCACACGAGATAAGAGGGGAAAGTGCCTCCTTATCTCGATCAGTTGATCGCTAGTAACAGCCAAGAAGGTGCTAAAGGGGGCTGGTGTGAAATAAACAGATAACAGAGTCCAGCTTATCAGGAGAAGTAAGTAATTTGCAGACAGTGTGAAAGACGAGCACAGGCCCTCAGGGGTTGAGGAATGTACTTCAGAGACCACAGCAGGAGAGGTGCCTTGAAACTCCCCCCCAGTGATTTTTAATATTGGGGTAAATTAATGTTTTTCTACACTTACAGCACTGAAGGTGTGAATTTATCATCCGTGGCTTTGATGGCTTTTGTTTCTGTATTGATAAGATGGCCTTTGATGAAATCTAGGCAGGTTTCAGTATAAGCTTTTTAGTATTTGGTGTTTGATAATGGTGTTTGAACAGTAAATTTATGAGGCTGTAAATTCACGGGGCTGCCCTTTGTTCTCCTGCAAGCCTTTGCACGAAGTTTAGGTAGGAGCTGTACAATAAATGACTGTCACACCAATTACCTCCGAGCATGCCCAGGAAAATGATAAAAGCTTTTGGAGTAGGTGTAAGTTAATTCTTTACAGAAGAAAAAAAAAGCAGTTCCACTTACTTCAACCCCAGTTTCTTCTCAATAAGGTCTTTGAATTTATAGGCACCACCACCCGTGGCTTTGATGACTTTTGTCTCCGTATTGACGAGATGGTCTTTGATGAAATCTAGGCAGGTTTCAATGTAAGTGTTTTCAAATTTAATGAAATGAAGCCGAGCTGTAATCTCCTCCTGAACAGATATTTCATACAAAGGTTCGTTGTCTATGTCCTTTAAAAGAGAAAAGGATTTCTTAGAGAACATTCTTGCAGAAACAAGGTTAAACGCTGAACTCCTGAACATCAATACTTGTGCTTTTTTTTTTTTTTTTTGCCCTTGAAACTGTGTTAATGCCATTAAACATAACACCTCAAGCTATGTCAAAGAAGAATAGAGTTTCACAGGTCTTAATTCTCCTTAAGCTGAGATAATCAATTCTCCCATGCAGCTGACGTGCAGGAAATCCCTCTGCATGAGGAAAGTTATGTCTGCACAGGAGCAGGGTTTTTTTTACCACTCTTTCTGTCTGGAAAAAGAAATATTTCAAACAGTACCTGGCAATACAAACACTTCCCAAGGAGTTTTATATAGAACAAGTTATGAGATGGGTTTGGATATAATTTCTGCTCTACCCAGTCCAGAACCTCACTCCTGTGAGTCAGTCACATGCAGCTGATCCCTGGTGGAATTCTCACCTTTCCAGAATGATCAAAGGATCTCACTCTTGCCACTTTGTGCTGTACAGTTGAGTAATAAGCCAACTTGGTTAATGAACCACCTGTTCATAAAGAGATGACAAGTTATGATTAATGCCTCACCTTGGAGCAAACAATAGGACTTATGTTTATGTCAGCTCTTGGCTCTCCAGATCTCCTCAGATAAAGCCACAGGGAATTAATGGAAAGACAGAAAGAACCTTTGTTGAGGAACTGCTTGGCCTGGTTAACCCCCAGAGCATCACGGGAGGGAAAAGCTCCATAAATTCCGTTTGTGCCCAACTGAGGAGCAGTGGCAATTATTAATGAGCATGTACTATTCATTGTAAATTATTAATTAACATGTACTGCTGTTCTTTACCTTGTCTGGAAACTTTATGAAGCCCCTCAGATCTATACCAGGATTTTCTCAAGCTGGTTTGCCACCACTGAGCAATGCCCCTCCTGTGCACAGAGTGTTTCTGCAGCAACACCTAAATAATATTCTTACCCTGCTTTTAGGGACAAGTCTGCAAACTCATGGCTGGTTAGAGAATGACCCTCTGTACTGAGTAATTATTTTGCAAGATCGGTCTTGGCTTTGGGGTAAAGAATGCCCGGAGTGATGATGTTTCTCAAGCACCCAGCAGTTGGAGATGTTACCAACGTGCAAGTCTGAGCAGAGCAGCCTCATCACCCTCCTCAGGCCTCCAAGTCTGCTCATGGCAATAAAACTTTCAACTCTTTCCTTGAAACAGAACCCAACCCCTTGCCCTGTCTTTGTATCTGACCTGCAAAAGTGGATTTCTGGGGTTACACTGAGTAACTTCAGTGTTTTCCACCACACTGCTCCAGGTCTGAGGGTAATTGTGATCCACTGCTGGGTTAACATTAAAGTCCTGAAAGTAAATAAAAACCTAGATCCTAAATGATGGCTAAATTCAGTGACACTGCGCTCTGTTGCCTAATAATAACCAAGAAATGAAGCAGCAGAGGTGAAAGATAATCCCTAGAGTGTGTAGCTTTGCCTGCCTAACAGCACTGTCAGCTCTTCCACGCTCAAATATTTCTGTTAGAAAAATATTTACAACCTGTAGGAGAAAAACAGGCAGTTTACTCCAGGAAAACTGAAGTGAGGCCAACACAGAGTGACCATGGACAGACACTTACAGTAACAAAAGCTTCCCTGACCTTGGATCTGATTTCAGTGTCCCAGGCAGTGCTTTAAAGTCCCTGGGAAACAAAACCCACGGTCTGTTCTGTAAAAGGCGAGGGCTTGGTGCTTCGAGGTGAGGGGTTGCACAGCTTTTTATGGAAAAGCTTCCCTCCAGCCCTCCAAACTGAGCATCACAAAGCCCGTGCTGGGATTTACACTGACAGCGACACAGGTGCTGCAGGAATTCCTCACCAGACCCTCGGCATGCAGAGCCCTGTGCTTTGTGCATTATCCCCTTCCTCTCCCGCTTTGCAAAGACTTAAATGCATTCGGAACACCAGCTGAGACATGTAACTAGGTTTTATAACTAATCCCACGACTCTAATTCCGTGCTGACCCGCACAAAGGGCCAGTTCCGGCTGTTACTTTCACAGGCACGGAAGCAGCAGTTCCTCAGGGGCTGAAAGAACACCACAAGGTTTTCTGTTAATGGTGCAGGTTTTCTTCCCTCTGTCCCCGAGTCTCCAGCACACAGAGCACTGTTCACTTGAGGAGTAATAGCTTGGTTTTCTCTTCCCTGGCTTTTCTCCTAAAAAGTTGCACTGATCTGGAGACCGTAAAACGGAAGGAAAACGCGTGAAATGTCATTTTTGGCTTAGTGGGTGTCCAAAGAACGAATGCTGATCCCCGCACGGAGGAACTGGGAACAGGCTCAGCCTGTCCCTGCACAATTCCCGGCTGCGGGGTGCAGGTGTCACCCTGACGTGTGTCACCCTGACGTGTGTCACCCTGTCCCTGGGCTCGGGATGTGGGACATCGGGACTCCCGCGTGCTGGGGTGTACGCGCAAGGCAGCGGGTGTTTTTGGCGGTGACTGAGGCGGCAGTGACAGACCCCAACCCACGCCAAGCCCCGCAGCCGCCCTGCCCTGCCCGGGCAGTGCCACAGCCGCCGCCCCCGTCTATTTTTGCTTCTTCCAGGCCGGCTTCGGGAGCCGGAGGAGCGCCCGCAGCATCCCGCGGGCCGCGGCCTGGGGCGGGGGGCGGCCGAGGGGCTCCGCACTCGGGCCTGGCGCACTGGGGCAGGGCCCGGCGCGCTCTGAGGAGGTGCAGCCGATGTCCCCCCGTCCCGCCGGCCCCCGGCCGGTCCGGCCGAGCCCCCCGGGCTCTCCCCCGTCCCCCCTTGGACGCCAAGGGCAGCCCCGGCCGGGCCGCCCCGCCCGCGTCCCCGCGGCCCGT